>JAQGBY010001632.1:0-28021 GCA_034698785.1 Mycogona germanica | reverse complement strand
ACGATTGCCAAATGTGTGGGAGTGTCACCAGCAACTGTTAATCGCATCATAGCTAAAGATTTACATCTTGAAAAGAGGTACAAAGCCTGTGTTCATAACCTCATGCCACGCCACATTCCTGAAGGACGATCAACTGCCAGAAGCTCTATGGGAACTACCTGGCTGGTGACCAGTGGAAGTACATTGTTATTCTGGATGAGACATGGGTCTACCTGAATGATTGCAACAAAATTCGGGCGATCTACTATCGTCCACATGGTGACAAAACATTTTCCAGATGGGTTCGTGAAACTAAAGAAAGTTTCTCGCGAGGATTCATGGTGGTGGTCAGTTTCTCAACAATGAAAAGATGACATTGAGGCGGATTGGCTCCAAGGTGAAAATTAACTCGACCTACTATCAGGCAAACGTTCTGGAACATTTATACTGACATGAAATACCAACTATGTACGGCAACTAGGCCAGCGATGTGTTCATCCATCAGGACAAGGCATCCAGCCATACCTCGCGTTCCACAGTTGAATACATGTTGAATTTGGAACGTGAAACAAAAATTCGCGAAATTCCCTTTAGCTGCATCCCAGTCAAGTAACCGGATGTCGCGCCCATGGACTTCAGCGCTGTTGGCCCAAAAGGAGTGGGCCAACATTGACATTCAATTTAAACATTGTATTTAAATACTTTTACAAACGAACACTATTAATATATTTTCTATTAAAAAATATAGCAACTATGTGTGATAAAATAATATTTGATGTCTACCCAGGTATGACTCATATGAAAATTTATTTTTCTTTGGCAATGAAAGACTAGTTTTTTTACTAATCAACTGTAGTCAACCGCATTACAGGTTCCCCTAATGACACTATGCGAGGGCAAATTTTCGAGAGCCCGCACCGGGAATCGAACCCGGGACCGCCGAACCACAGTCGGTCGCTAAACCAACTGCGCCACGACGAGTTTTCAAAATCGCATCGCAAAAACGCAACCAATTGTTAGCTAATGTTAAACATTATGTTTGTTTATTCATCTGTGAACAGGCTTAAATCCATGACGTCAACACTTCAACAGCTTCATCAAATGGTTCGACTGGTTGTTCAGAAAATGGAAATCCAAACAGAGGTGACCATTTCGTACAACAGTGTGATCTATAGTGTATTTTGTGATCTAATTTTCGCCCTACTTCATTCCTTGGAAAAATAAACGGTTTCAAATGTTTCCGAAATTATCGAGATCATAATTTTTTGTCGTCTATTTATAGGCAAACGACATGGACGAAGGCATTGTGTTCAACGATAGAAAACATTCAAAATGGACATCGCCATCACTCGCCGTCAAACTGCGATCAGTTTCCGTTCTCATGAAAGGCAAACGTCGACGAGATTAATGTGAAACACATCGTTCAGCTAAAACTATTTTTTAAATTATCACCTGTATACGAGTGTAAGTGTTTATCAAATCATCACCATGATGATTTTCCTCCACTTTTGATTCGACAAATTTAAGGGGACAAATAGAGAACAAGCACTTTTTGACGTCTCCATCCAGATTTTATCAAGCCAAGCACTAGTCAAACAAATTATCAGAAAGCATTCATATTTTACAACGACACTCTCCAATTAATTTCTTATCGTTAAAAGTTTATTTTTAAGGCGGGGAGTGACCCCTTCTTACTATGTACTGCACGGCGAATGTCTTGGTAGCCTGAACGTTCTCCTTCCTCGGTCGTTTTTGGATGGTCCTGCCCCCGATTCACGGTACCGCTGCACAAATGATTGTTCGCCGCAAATCGTCCAATATTCACCTCGATTCACGGTTTCGAGGCAAATTGAACACCGCACCACTACCAGGTTTTTCCACGGTACAACCACCGCAGTCGGGAGTTTCGTCCGTTGAAGTCGCTGCGTATTCCAGTGTGGCGGGCGTCCTGAACACCGCACTGCAAATTTCAAAGTTCAAGCACCGCCGACACTGCTCGAGCAAAATCCAATTTTTGCCATCCGGAAGAAGTCACGTCCCCGATTGCTCTTTTTCAAGAGCGAAATATTGATTGATTTTTTTCCAAATGTCCAGCTTATGCCGTTTGTCTCTTACAAATTACATTTAATTTTTTTGCCCGACAAAAAATCCTCGATCAGCCAGTAGAGGTGATCGGTTGGAAGTGACCCCGAGCTTGGGGCGGAAATCGCCGACCAAGACTCCGTTTTCGACCTCCAGCGCCACCCCTGCACACTATTGGTCATATATCGATGGGGCAGGGGTCGCGTCGATCGCGAGGGGGAGGGAAGGAAAAGGTAAAATCTAGCAAATCGCGAAAGATTTCGAATAACAAAAAGAATAACAACGCTTTACGATCAAAAAGATAACGCACATTCATTCATTTTTATGTTTTTTTTTAATTTCCCGTCACTGTATTGCATAGCTATTCTGTATTGACCAATCACATTAACGAAAGCCCATGTTAGACGTTTTTATAATCACTCACCAATGAATTATCAAAACATTAGTGTTTTTACTAGCCCTAAGATCGTAATCTATATATTAAAAAAAACACCTGTCCAAACAAAAAAGCGTATTTTGTGTGCAAAACTGACAGTATTTTTCATGACAGTCGACCTTTTCTATTCAATAACACAAATCGTAAAAAAAACTGTATAGTAAACTTTGTATTTGATAGCCCCAGTGTTAAAGAGTACATGCACTATAAAACTAAAGGGACCACTAATTATATAGTATCGGTTCATTAATTTTTAAATGTAGTGCACAGTCATGTCAGTGTTTGTAAACTATGATAACGTCCAATTCGTAGAGTAAAGCAGACTTTCTCAAAACGGATTTGTGTTCAATGAAAATACGTGTGGCATTACATTAATAATAATTCAAATTAAATAATAAGAAAAACAGAATATTAAAACTTTGATGGAACATGAAAGTTTACCAAAATGTGATTGATTGTTTATTCGCATCTGTATCCACGTTTTTATGTCGTAATAAATGATCGTGCTTGAAACAAAATAAGCGATTGAGACAATTGTATTTCATAAATATGCTTTAATATAAATCTTATATAAAAGAGTAGGTGCCGGGAGTCTAAAATATCAAATCAACATTTTTTTTCACATAAATGTAGCAGCATATTGGCATGTCTTACAGTTTATACACTCATATAAAGATGCGATTTGCACAAACACAAAATGTGAAACAGGAACAGTAAGACAATCCTCGTTTAATGTGTCGTCTACCTTGCGAGGAAAAAAAATATGTAACGAACGAACAAAAAAAGTAATCTGATTTACAATAGAGAAATTGCATGGAAATCTTTTTCATTCTATTTCAAAAACCACAGATCACAATCAGGCCACGTAAAAATTGAAATTGTCCATACAGTGAAGGACGTGCATATTCAGCTCTTGCAAAAATGAAGGACCTACAGATTCATGAAATGACTTTCACACCTATCAATACATTCATTTACCTGTGAGGCTTAAAACCAGTGACGACTTTCCATGGTGATAAACCAACTGCGATTAATTTCAACTAACCGTGTTCATGTTAACTTTTGTTGAAAATATTTTTTTCTTGATTCATAATTAAATGTTTATTTTTCTATCTTTATTTCTGCGTATCATTATATAAATTAGGCGTTCTATTTTCACGAATTGTTCAAAAGGATGTTGATTTCGCCAGCTGGACTTCTCTAACGAAAACGTGTGTTAAAATCTAAATATGAAACCAACAATTAAAAAGAAATGGTATCATTTGTTTGCTGAATTATTTGAAAATATTTAGTTGTTGAGATATTTCCTCAAGACAGATAGCCCCCTCGTACACATTAACATAGTGAAACTTGTGTCGCTTCATCTGAAGACATTTTGCATGCAATTAGCTTTTTGTATAGAAATACTCACACAATTAAAATTAGTTACTCACATGTTGACTGCACAATACACAAAAGTGAAAGCTTCGTTTAATACTCGTTGCCGTCGCCTATCAATGGCACAATTGTTTTTGTACACACACACCAAATGTATATATTAGTCACAGGTTGTGCAAACTATTAAAATAATGCAGTAATAACATAAACGTTGCATGAATCTGTAAATATACAAGGCAACCCAGCTAATCTGGAAAGTGACTAGCAATTTAACCATACTAATGCGAATGCTGCATCGACATGTTTGACAAAATGACATGTTCCAATAAGAACCGCTTGCACTAGCCAAAACAACATATAAATAAATTGCCAAAATTATAGATATGAATTGCAGGGTGCATGTTTATAAACAGCAGGCTTCAGTATTGAAGTTTAAATTTACCAAGAACTGCAAAATCCTTGTTTCTCGACAAAATTATTATTGGAAGAAAATTAATAATCGAATGAGTTGTAGAACACGTTTATGTTTAAAAATAAAAGGAAAACTAATGATGTTCTCTTACGCATCATACGAAATTGCTGAGGAAACTTAAGCAATTTTAGTTACCAACAAAAGCCACAATAATGTAACGTTTACATGAAATTAATTTCAGTGAAGCTAAAATACAAAGACAAGTAAAACGCAAGCAGAACAAATAATATTGAACAGACAAAACGGTGATGTTCACGATAACGAAGTACGTACGTGATAATAAGTATAAAATAAATTGGAGGGTTTGAAATAATGGTTGTTTAATGCGTGGGCGGGTGAATTATTCAAGAGATTGGAACCTCTGTGACACGGTGAATTGAGATTACAGTGAACTAGAGTGTAGCAGGTGCTCTTTAAAAATTAGAAAATAATTCAATGTCAAATTTCTATATACTGTGGATTTTAACGCTGATTTACACAGTGACATTATTCTATTCCGTTCGTATAAAACAAATAATCTGAGGTATCTATAATTTAAAATGAGTTGCAGCGACAGCAGAATTAGTGGTTCCACAGTAGTCAAGCTTTGATAAAATAGAGAATTTATGAGCAAATCGGTTGGCGAATGGCTTGTGTGTGTTTGTGCTCATAAACTCTCGATTTGTAGTTAACTTCAAAATTTTCTTTCATAATGCGTTTGTTTTTTTGCACCATTGAGCAAACACTGGGTGTTTGAATAACCCTTTATAATTACCCTGTTTAAAATCTGACGCAAATTATGACACAAATTGCACACCTGAATCATTTACAAAACACGCCCATTGACGAGAGAGCATCGACCATTCCATTTCCGGTTCAATCGTTCTCTCTTTTTTTTCTTTCAAAGATGTAATTCCCAAATGTACATGAAGCCGGACACCGTCTGCAATACGTGACTAAAATATTCCAAAGTTACAGGACAGAACTTTTTTTGTACACAATTTGAAAAAAAATGAATTCGTTGACCTAATCTGCAATTATGTAGATAAACAATAGAGATGATAACAGCAGCAAAAAAAAGTGGATGCAATCGTATCTGTAAAATTGTTCGCAAACTTTTTATTCGCCAGACCTTGCATACGACGCAATCGGGTGACGGGCGATGACGTAACCGGTAATGTTCACGTTATATCCGGGTCACAATTCTATAGTTCAACCCACCGATAGTTTTTACTCGCTACGTAAAAAAAATCCGGATTCCAGACACTGACTGGTGAAACTTCAGCCTTGGCCTCACTTATGTACACGTCGAAGTCTCTGTATAGGTAACGTCAGCGTCTCAAATCGTACCTACGTAATATTTAAAAAAAAACACGTTTCTCGAATGGTAAAGTGCGTATGGCAGCAAGAAACGGCGCACATTTCGTTAAGTGGTGTGTCCTATGTACAGTTACGAGAGAGACAGTCACAGATTGGACACCTTGGACTCGGCGGTGTACTGAGGTCCCTGTTGGGAGACCACCAGCTGATTGGGTTTGAATGCGTTGGTGGGTGGCAAACCGGACACGATATTCGCGTTACTGGTCAGAGTCAGTGGCACCTGTTGCACCTGGGGCGTGTTGGGTCGGTGCATGTTGTTGGCGAACGGATGCACCGCTGTGCCAACTGGTGGCATGCATCGGACCAGGTGGGAGTTGGCGTTGTTGGTCGGCCCGCCTCCACCTCCACCACCACCGCCACCGGTTACCATAATCTGCGACGGATGATGCATGTGCTGGGACTGCTGCTGGGGGTGGTGGTGGTGGTGAAAGTTCTGCACCGGTCCGCATCGCATATTGTTGTTGGGCGGTCCGAACATGTGCTGGGCGGCCGCCGGCGGCGGCACCAGACCCTGGGCCACCGCCATCAGCGCCCTCTGGTAGGGTGAGGCATTCTGACTGTTGGTGGCGTTGCTCAAGTACGAGGATCCGGTGTTGTTGCTGGGACCGGTGCTGCTGTGCTGGCTGCCACTGTTGTGCGTGCTGGTTGAGTGGCTGGTGCTGAGGGTGCCGACGCCTCCCGCATTGACGTTGTTCATATGGGCCACGTGGAGCTGGTGAGGGTGGACGCCGCCCACGTTGGCGCCACCGCCGTAGACCAGGTTCTCCCAGGCCCGTAGACGAGCGTGGATCTCCTTGAAGGTGGGACGACGGGAAGGTACCTCGTGCCAGCACTCCACCATGAGTCCGTACATCTGCGGCGGGCAGTCCTCGGGGCAGGGCAACATCTGGCGGCACCGGATCATGTCGATCACCTCCTGATTGCTGTAGCCGTAGTAAGGTTGCAGGCCATAGCTGCAAATCTCCCACAGCACGACGCCGTAGGACCACACGTCGCTGTCGGTTGTGAACTTGCCGTAGAGGATGGACTCGGGCGGCATCCAGCGTACGGGCAGCAATGATTTGGATTGGACCCGGTAGTAGTCGGAGGAATAGATGTCACGGGACAGACCGAAGTCCGAGATCTTCACCGTCATCTTGTCGCCGACTAGGCAGTTGCGGGCGGCCAGGTCACGGTGGATGTAGTGGTGGCTCTCCAGGTACTCCATGCCAGCTGAGACCTGGGTGGCGATGTGTAGAAAGTCGGTCACCTCCAGCGTGCGGGCCACGTTGCCCTCGTCGTCGCTGGCTGACACGTCCGACCGTGGACTGTGCAGAAGGAGATACTCGTGGAGGTCGCCGTGCGACATGTATTCGAAGAGCATGCACATGGGTTCCTCCTTCATGGATACGCCCATCAGACCGACGATGTTCGGGTGGCGCAGGTCGGTCATCATGTCCACCTCTCGCCGGAAGTCTTGCTGGGTCTTGGCTGCCGCGTTTTCCTTCAGCGTCTTGATGGCCACCATGGTGATGCCGCCGTCCGGATTGAAGCCGGTCAGCTCGCCCTTGTAGACCTTGCCGAAGGCGCCCTCGCCCAACTCTTGCTGGAAGCGGATGTTGCAGAGGGGGAACTCCCGGGCTCGTGGAGCCGCCTTGGGGAGTAGGGCGTTCATCTCCAGGTGCTGACCTGGTCTGGGCACCGGTTTCACGGGCGGGGGTTTGGTGTCCTTGACGCGGCAGCGCATGCACCACACAGCCATCAGCAGGCTGAGGAGCACCATGATTGCCACAGTGGGAATCAGAATGTAGAGCCATAAATAGTTAACTGAAAAATAAATAGTTCAGTGATGATTAGTTGAAATAATATGGGTAAGGCCACAAAACAAAAAACTATTAAATTAATATCAATCGGAATTAAACAACACAAAAATAGAAACTAGCATTTATTTATTTAGATCATTATTTTGCTAAAAAATTCTATTCAAAATTTATGACTTTAAAAAAATTGACATTTCAAGGCAAAAGATGCAAATTAAATAAACGGAGTATTGAGAATCTTGTTTCTGATCCTCGTTTAAACGTGCGTATATTGATCACATTTGCACTAGGAATCATTCTACGTTTTGATCCATGGAAATGTCATTTTGAGATGAAGATTTTAAATGTGACCAACCGCACGTGACTTTGACCAAAGCAAAATGGCATTTCGCTGTAGCAATACGTGAAGTGGCCCAAAATGGAATGGGGCATAAAAAAAGGAACAAAAACAATGCAACTCCCAGTGATTGCCATGTTTTCAGGGGCAGCATTAGTTTTGCATGGTCCAGCGAAACAGAAACAGTATTTGAAAGACACTCACCACACTTGGGAATTCCGCACAACTCCTTCTGGAGCTGCTCGTTGGACGTGAAGCACCACGGCTGCGACTCGGTTCCACCTGGATTACGACAGTAGTTGTGGCCGCCAAACAGCTCGGGAAAGTCGGATGTCTTGAGCAGCACTTGCCGACTCCAACGTTGACAGGCGAATCCAGAGATTGTCCGACTCATGGTTCCTCTGTAGTCCTCTCCGTTTCCCTGATAGCATGTGTGATCTGGAAAAAGCAAGATCAAATTAACACTCGGAGATAAGGACTCGTAGTTCCAGGAAAATATCTAGTCAGATCGTGTGAAGATTGGAAAAAGGTCATTCTGTAGTTAAGAATAGATGAAGGTTGATGAGTGCCTTTTTTACCTTTATTGGCCTGAGCCATCTGTGGAATGCCAAGGTGGACGCAGTTCTTTCCCTCGGCCGTGTCGGGCATGGGTAGATCGTTGCAGTCGGGCAGGGACAGCTGCTTGCCCAGCACCGGATGCTTCTTGGCGATGGCGTACTCCATGCGACAAATGTCGTTCTCCAGGATCTCGCATTCGTCCCGGCACACCAGTTTGGGAATGGGCTCGCCGCTGGCCTCGTCGCACAGCGGGAAGGCGCTGTAGCAGAGCGAGGGGATGGCGTACTCGGCGCACTTCTTGGACAGGTCGCTGGAGGCGGCGATCACCGTGAAGGCCGACACCAGCTTCTCCTCGATCTGGCTCTGACTCAGCGCCGACTGCACGTGGATGGTGCGGTTGCCCACGATCTTGGAGCAGGTGGCGCCACGGTAGGCCTGGCAGAAACCCTTGCCGCCTTCCACGCCCGCCATGCCACCTGGCGCCGGCTCACCGTTCGTCATCTCGGGGAAACTGTAGAGCACACAAAAAACGATAACTTTTAATATATGAGAATTTTTTTTCATTCATTGAAGAGACCGGTAATGATTTTTCAAACAAAAATAAAAATAATATTCTACTTTCGTTTCCACAACAAAAGTGACGAGGAAAAAACCCTGAAGTGTTTTTTTTGCAGAAATATTTTTTTCCTGAGAAAACCAAATCTGGTGAGTTTTGGGTACGAAGCGACGCACAGTATAAAATTTCAAAAATTGACATCAGTTCTGAATGCACTATTGGATTAAATATTTTTGAAACGACAAATTATTAATTAAACTAACTTGGTTTATTAAATTAAGACAGATTTTATTGTCATTAACTGTGTGTAACAAAAAATATAATAAAAGTCAAGTCATGGGACAATTTTAAATGTCCAACAATAAACACAACCAAATCGATTTGTTATGAACGCACCGAAAATAATGATAAAAAAAACTTGCTTCTTGATGCAAGTTTTTTTTTATCAATTCATTTGTATTTAACAAGATCCACGTCGGTTATCTGAAGCACCATCATCATCATTCAAAGGCGCTTCTATTGAAATTCAGAACTGCATGTCCATGTCCATCGCGATCGATTAAACGTGTAAACGAAGAAATCAAAATATCCCAGAAGGGAAAAACTGAGATTCAGCCACTGCAACATGTTAGAACATAAATGTTTAACCATGTAATAGATAACAGTTACGGATAGCACAATCCATCCCCTGCTGGAAAAACGCTGATGCTAAACGATACCCAAAAAAAAAAGAATGACGCAAAGAGATGAAAAGCATTCACCAGACAGAACAATAACCTCATCAAAGATGAAAGCAAAACGCTTGTTGGCAAACGTACAAGCAAACGCTGATTCAAACGGAAGTATCGTATAGAGTTGCTAGCCGCAATATCGCTACAGAAGTCAAAAATCGATATTGAGCCAGTTCAAATGACGACCACCATATATTGTAAATAGAATTGGTAAGCCTGGTTCTTAATGCAGGCAAGGACAGACCTGCTATTCGTCGCGTCGTTCCGAATCTCGATCGCCGAGATCGGTTCGCCCATCGCCAACACCGCGACAAAGAACACGAGTCTGGCCGCCATGATTGTTGTCCAAGGGGCTGAAGATGCCTCCTCCTTTCTGTCTCTCTGGCTGTCGGTTGCGGCAAAGAGCGGCGCCACCGTGACGGAAACATAGGAACCTCACGCTCCCCTTTCGTCCGATCGACACGCGTTACCAGCTGAGGTGTTTCCAAGGCGGCGGACCGTGTCATGGTGGCCAACGCCATCGATTGGGGATCGCAGGGGTCGAGATTGAATGCTGAAGAAACAGGAGCAACACTGGCGGCGCAAGGCTACACCACTGATTGGAATTGTTAAACGTCCGCTGTGTTCCTCCACGTCACATAAATATTCCACGTCTCACTTGGAATCTCAAAAGCGCAGATTTTAATCTTTCTAACGTTGTTGCGCATCGCGTTTGAACTATGATATCAGATCTGCAGTATTTTTGAAATCATTTTGAATATTTAATATTTTTATAGTCAGTAGACTGGAGGAGGTTACTAGAGTGCTTTTATCACCGAATGGCGTTTGCGAGAGTGCACATGTGGATAGAGTTGCTGCAGAAAGGGAACGAGGGGATGAGAGGGGGTAATGGATGAAAAGACCGGGAGGGCGTAACACGGGGGTTTCAAGCTGAGGGACGGATCTGGATTCGCTGTACCGATTGGTGCTGCCCTCTGGCAAAGAACGAATCAACTATTTCTTATGAAAATACATAATATAAGAGAGCATTTACTGTGTTCGTTTAAGATCACAAATTCAAACAATATTAATTAATTATGTGGGAACTAGATTTAAAGAAATTTCAATTTATATTCCACTTCACTCAATTCCCCCCTTGTTCTACAATAATTCAGGAAAAAACCACAGGACACAATCCCAACATTTTAAAAAACCAAGATCGCACACTCAATTCCATTTCCAAGATTTATAATTTCTCATTTTCGGCAAAGACAAAATGAACACTACACTCTTTTTAAAACATATTATCTTATCTAGGGAGCGACCCCGTACTAGACATAATTACTCATAACTGCTGATTGTCCAGATTCGTCCATCAAATTTTGATCGTCCAAGATTTGCATTTCTATGAATACAAATTCCACTCATGCATCGTAACTCCGAATTCAGCCAAGGTCCAAAGTTGATGATAGTCTCAGGTTATTGTGAAAGAACTGATAACCCTACTTCTTTCAGGAAATCATTTTTGTTCAAACATCAGCGAACCGAAACACCTTTCCACGATGAAAGTTCATCAATCAAAAGTTTCGTCTCACTTTGATCGGATGCGCGAAATAGGAACATTCTCGAATGAAAAAGTTTTGCGCGATATTGAGATGCACATTTTCGTAGACGAATCGAACAATACCGGATTATTCTTATTTATGTCGATATCCTTTTACGATGAGAGTTCATGCGTATTTTATCCTCGATAAAAAAGAACCGAAATAAGAATGTCTTTCCTTTGTGATGAGAGTATTTACCACTCAGCTATGACCACGAATAAAACATTTTCTTCACGATAATTTTTCACCAGTAAAGCATGTTGCAAACAATTGAATAACCAAATAGGTCAATTCAAAATATGAAGAAATGACCAGCGCGGTCAATCGGTCGGGAAGAAGTGACGACGAGTTTCGGCTCAGATTCGCTGACCTAGACTCGCCGTCTGACCTCCGGCGCCACCCCTACTGCCCATTGGCTATCGTCAGGGTGCGCTCTTATTGGTCATTTGTAGGGAAGGAGATGAAAGGATAGATTCCAATCGCATTGACAATCTATGGCTTACAATTATGGTACAGATTTTTTGAGGAATGTTATTCACGCTCTATTATTTAAACAGAAAACTGATTATCAATCTGTTTTTGAATTTTTTTATTGTATTAAAAAAAATTGACAGAACTGTCATTTGCTGCATTTGCTTTTTCCAAGAAAGACTTCGTTGTTCCGAAGACATTCAACGTTAAATTTATACTTATTGTGTCTACAGTAAATACACGTCATAATAAAACATTGCATCAATTAAAAAAATTAAAAATACGAATGCATCAATAAGTGATTTTGACGTTTGTCTGGAATTAAGCAATTGCTTAACAAACATTGCGTTCATTAACAATGTCAAGAACATTTTGAAAGATACTTAGTTTCAACAAAATACAAAAACTTACGTTAAAATTCTAAAGTTCCTTTCATTCACACTCAAGCAACCCAATCAGTTTAGCGAAATATTAATAAATCGCCGAAAAAACATATTTATTAACTAGGTTAATCTACTTCTACACCTTCGTCTCATTTCTTTCTGCGACTCAGACCACCACATCCGGTGACCTCCCACACAAGAGTCCAAGGTCCACAGTAACGGTCGCGCTAAATAGCGACCACAAGCGACATTTTTATCTTTTTTCTCTCGGTGACCGTTTCCGGGCCATTGGCTGTTCGGCTTGACTGGACCTTGACCACCACCACCATCACATCACACCGCGTATGCAGGCCATCTATCTCGCTCGCCAAATGGTGTGACCAGTTGTAAACTACGTCACACTTTCTCCAAGAGAAGGGAGCCAAGATTCCGCCTGTTATGTTATTAGACCCATCCTCTCCAGACCGCCCACCATAAACCACCAGATGAACCACGAATTTTAACCAGATAAACCAGGAAACAACCAGATGAACCAAACGAAAATGGCATTGAACATGCTTCCAACTATTATCTCATGGTACAACGCGTGGATGGCGCTGAAAATATTATTATAAACCGTGAAACCAATCAGGTGGTCTTTCTTAAGATCAAGATGACTTATCGTGAATGGCGTATTAAAATGTGTGACATTGTGTCTGAAGGTGAAATTAAGACACCTTGTTTTTACAGAGCTGTATCTACGAAGACGCAGGTCTCATGCCACTATTCTGTCTTGTAGCAGCGTCGTCTGAAGAAGGGACGAAGAAAAATGAATGCTTTTCTTGGGTTTAGTCAGAAGAATCGCACTAACTCATCCGCACGTCCAATCAGCTTCGGTGCCGTGACCATCTCTATCCATATGGCCGTAATTATTTTGGCCCCCGACTACATTAAGGTTGATGAAGCGAGTCCAGTTTAAACTGCGCGTGTCGGTGGATATGTGGACGAGTATTTATGCGATGGAACCGGATAAATCCTTGAGGATCAGACGCGATGGATACGCCAGGGGCAGGATTTACGTGAAACAGGCTACCTTATTTCGATGATGCATTTGTTCCCAAGGAAACGTTTCAGAAACTAAATATTTCAGTATAGTGCTGCATTTGATGAAAACCAGAGCAAGAAACAAAACTTCAGTTAAAGAGCAATCACTGCTGGCTTCGGTGTAATGCAGAAAAGCCAATTTCTTGTTTTACCATAATAGATGGACATCATTACCGAAATCAGCCAATTTGGAACGATCTCAATACTCCAACCAACGTATGGTTATTGCATTAAAAAAAGCGCCTCTAAGTAGATATGAAGCCGATATCTAATTTCAAAAATATAGGATGATTGCTTGGACTGCAATCGAGATTCACACGTCTGCATTTTTCAATTTCAACTGACTGAAGGACGAAATTTGGTAACAATTTTATTTAATTTATTCTAATTTATTAGGTAGTGACGAAAATGATCTGCAATTTCTTAAGAGATCAGATGTTGTTTATCGACAATCTTGTTGCCGACTCTCGATTGCAGTCCAAGCAATCATTCTATATTTTTGTTATTAAAAATAAAGTAGTCCAAAACGTTTGTTGCTATTCATATTGCAGTAACCAGGAAGACATCGTTTAGAACAAATAAATGTGGCTAATTTCCTCGACAATAGATATTGTAATTTGATAATGAACCTTGCAACTGATTTTAATTTGGGTAATACTCATGTTAAAGTACTGATGACTATCAAAGTTCGCCACCTAGCGGCAGGTTGCAGATCATATCGCACCATATCCGTATATCGCACTTCGCATTCGCCCAATTAGTGGTCGCCGAATCCGACCCCGGCTAGCGCTGCTGGCCGACAATGAATGTACAAGTTAGCACATGATGGATCGAGCCAACAAATAGCGAAGGCAAATGATTAAGGGCAGCCGTGCAGTGGCTATTTCCGCTAATGGACAAATAGAACGATAATAGCAATAATTCTTGGTGCGAGGGGAAACTTGGTCGATCTGGTTCGAAGTGGTTGCGTTGACGCCAAGGCGCCCCTAAATCATAAAACAGCCTCTAGTAGTTCTAAATACCCCTACATTTAAAAAAATGTTCTCCAACCAACTATTTCAAGCATTTGTGCATTTCTGATTAGTAATTTGTAGCTTAGTATTTGTTCTTTGGTGAAATGTAATGTATGAAATATGATGTATGATGATGTATGAAATTGTAAAGGGTTCTGGACTTGAAACCATCGACGAATAAATGCTCCAGGTCACCTAGGGTGGTTAAGTTGTGTCGACAATGGTGACCCCAAGAGTACTTCGTGGTTGGGACATTAAAAAAAGAGACTATGATTCAAATTCATATGCTTAATTAAATCTTAACTAAACTGACATTTATTCGAAAATCATTTTCATTCACAACCTATTTATTCAGACATCAATTCTGCAACGAGTTTTCCAAAAGTGTAATTGAAGTTTTCCATTTATAACGAGTTACCGTTTCAAGTCATCACTTATTTCCGGAATCACATTTGGTTTGAAAAACGTCATTTACATTTTTATTTTTACAAATGCGGGTGCATTTACGTAACTTATACCCCACCTGGGCACAACTTTCATTTTACATAATCCAGACGACCTATTCTATTATTCCATTATTTTGTAACTTATACAATCTTTGCGACCAAAAAATATAACTGAAATTCATGCCATAATCACCTGCGAACGCACTCCGAATTGACGATGCATGCGGCCAACGTCTTAGTTACCACGACCTCGAAAAGATTTGAAATGGTGTAGGAAACAAGAGACCCGAGCCGCTTCTCTCTAAACATGTAGGTATCCATTGGAATGCCAATCCCTCGCACACAGTCGAGGCGTGACAGTGATGGAATGCCATTCATTACGATGCGCGCGTGTAAAGCGAACAACTGTAACAGGTCATTAACGATGATCGAAGTGTCTGGGGGCCGCATTGGACTTTCAACAAATGTGGCAGTGGTTTTAGCGGGACAGCGGTAGCGACACTGGACATATATTGAATAGTTACGCACGCCTTCTGATCAGGGGACCGAGTAAAACGAAAGGAGACCCTGGGACACTCTCATGTATGAGGGGGGGGGGGTTTGTCCTACCCCACGATAATTGGGCTGTTGTATTTTTTGGGGTCCCGGTGAAAATGTGTCCCTGTAATGGACAGACGGTTGAGTCCTAATCAGAACAATGAAAATAAAATAATAATTCGTATGCGATAATCGTTGAAAAATTAAGATTGAAGAATTGAAATTATTGAACGTATAATACATTTTTATTCGATGTTTTCGAAGAGCCGTTTTCGTCTGTCTGTCCCAAAATCGAATAATGATTGAATCGAGCGAAACCAATTTTTAAAAAATGATGTTGCAATAAAAATTGCAAAAGCAGTCAAATTGATGATGATCGAAGCTTCCAAATATTTTTGTTGTTTAAAAACAAGAAATTGTTCAATTCGGCGGGACCCAAAAAATAAGAGTTGGTAAATATTTTTCCGTTATTCAAACATTTGTATTTAAAAAAAAATATATTACAAACTAACTCTGAAGATAAATAAAATTAGAAGAATACTGTCAGATAGTAAGACACTTTGATCAGTCAAAAAATTGATTAGAAAATAAAAATAGAAAATAAAAAATCAAAGTGTCTTACTATCTGACAGTATTCTTCTAATTTTCTTTATCATCAGAGTTAGTTTGTAATATTTTATTTAAAAATCTAATGTTTGAATGACTGTCAACTGTAAGATAGTGAGACACTTTGATCAGTCAAGAAATTGATTTTTACTCAATCACTAAAAGCCCGTTTAACAAACGGGAGAATCACCGATGACATTCATTTTTATCGAAGCCAAAAATGCAACCCCCATGCAACGTGTCACATTGCACCACATTGTCACATTTTCTTCTACCGCCTAGTAAAATGTCACATTTTCCAGAAGCACAGCTAAAATCTCGTTTGTAATATAATAAACAGCTAGGGCTGCCATGTTGCCCACCATCAATCACTGACAGGCGCGGCTAAGCAGGCAAACGCGCACATTTTCGAGTGACCATAATTAATCGCCGCAAATGCCACAGGCTTTTATACTCGCCCCATTCCGTCACTGTGCACTCTAATGTGTGAGGGGGAGGGGGTGGGGTGTAGGTGGAGGACACAATTTTACCTTTTTCTCCACCGCCCCCATATTCGTCACACCAATGCACATTCGGAAAGGTGATGCGTGTTGACGCGTTCGTGAAATCTCCTGCTCGCTCACCCAATTACCATCTCCCTTTTTCCCAACGCGACTAGATTATCGTGCTGACTCTTTAGCACACGCAAAAAGGCACTGATTGGTTTATCCGGTGTGCACATTGCACAGGTCACGGGGGGCATTTTTGCGGATGTGCTTTTCAAATTATCAAGAAATGGGCGAACATATTTTTAAAAATAGCCAAGATCATGTTCACGTATAACTTCAACGAACGTATTTTGCTTGTGCAACTTAATTACATGTTCGTATAAGTTTGCTCTTCAGGTCAAGGAAAAGGTTGACGTCTGGCGAATTCAAAATCTGCAGATAGTGATTGGATTATTCAACAGCACACAGAGAGTATTCGGAAGACTTGCTTCAATTTAGTTTCTAAGTTGTCAAGAAGATAGGACACAGACATGAGAACATTGTCAGAATTAATTCCTTGAGGAACTTATTTCCCGAATTAAAAAATTATACAATTCTAATTTAGTTGATGACCAATCGATATGGAAAAGTTTAAATACATAGCAACTCAACATTACTACATGCATTTATACAGGTATAACATGGTTCTGTCGATTTGATGACCGGCATTACAGAATAAATCAACGATAACAGAAGCACAAAATCAATTACACTAACCTTAAAAAAATCTTTGAATCTTTCAGAAACTACTGGGAATGCCTTTGAATGAAAATAATCTATTGTAATAATTGTATCATTTGTACCACAATATATAATAAATTGTAATCGTCGTGTTATCAACCTAGTAATCAACCCAATTATTGGACACGTGCTCTGATTATGTTTCCAGATAACTTGTCCCGAAAGCCAGACCTCCCCAGCCAAACTCGGATTTATTGTAGGACAAACCCAGGACTAATCATTGCATGTCTGGTAGAGCGCATGATTAACGTCGCGTGTGTATTTTTGCGACAAACGATCGCCTGAATCAGGTATTAACGCAGTTTGCTGTTAGGCTATACAGCCCATCGCCCCATCTGCGCTACCACGCTTCCGGGTTCCCCAAACTGGAGATAACTCGATGAAATTTGAAGCATAAACACCGAGAGATGCATGTGGCGCCAAAAGTGCTAATCGCATGAGATACAGCCTGGTCTCATCTGTTGCTTTTGCAAATGATGGAATACACGTGGCCATCAGACGCAGTCCAAACTGCGGCGGCCATCTTGACTATCGGTTGCCTCCCATTCCCCAGAAAAATGTCCGCCACGTCATTTAGCGCTCACTTTTCGAAAAGGCAGCAACCCACTCCAATTACAACTGTTCTGAGCGAGCGCGCGGTTCAATTCCCGACCAAGACTTCTAGAATTTCTCGGACGAGAGATTCCTACACGCGCCTTCACGGGGAATGCTAGTATGGTGCTGACATCACTGCCGCGGGCGAGAGTCACTGACGTCACACATGTGACGAGGAAAAGAGGTCTCGAACCGACAACGTAGCAGAGTGAGGTGATGAGCTCAGGTTGTGGACGAGTAACTTAATTACAGTAAAATATTACAGTATGTAATTTCTGTATTCTACTACATTATTAGTTTACTGTAATATTCGAAATATTATTAGTAAATTGTTTTTGCAATATTTAATTAATGGTCTTGTAGCCGTTTCTTGTCAACGTATACAGTGTTGCACTACTATTACATTTTTTTTTACCAAGTCACGCCTTGTTTTACAATAAATTGCGATTAAGTTAATCAAGTTCAATGTTAATCTGTAATATGCCTTCATAATTGTATTTGCATTTTCTAAATCTTATTTTAATGAATTAAAGAGCTCGTTATGTATAATAACAAATGTAAAATGCTATTTCAAAGTCAATCAAATTTACAAGCATTCGTTTTATAATAAATTTCGATTTAGTTAATCAAGTTCGACAATCTTACTCGGTAACATGGTTGCATCTTCAAAATATTTTTGTACAGAAATTGGGAGCTCTTTATACCGAGTATAATATAATAACAAATGTAAAACGCTATTTGAAAGTCAATCAAATTTAGTTTTGCAGTGTGAAAATGAAATACTTTTATGAATCCTACAAAATGAACCCGTCCACCGAAACACAAACAAATATTACGAATATTTAGAACAACTATGTTTGGTTTGAATTTCTTTTCTCACAATTGAAAACAGCATATCCGCAAAGCATTTCGCTGCTACCAATTTAGCGAAAGGCACAAACAAGAACGTTTTCGTTTAACCAAACGACATTCCAACCAATTGCACCTTCATAGATGAGTTGTCGTTACCAACAGCCCTGCGCCAGCAACATTTATCTGAGCATCGGCAGCCGCGTTGACACAGTCTAACAGAACGGCGTTGGCTCGAATGGCGTAGGCTTATCCCATGGCGACTCGGGTTATTGGAACTTTAATCTCTTTAATGACGGTAGCAGCATCTGTTGGGCCGCACCGCAAATTGTTTTTTCGGCACTAACGCGCCTCCAGAGAACTCCGCTTATTAGCGAGAAACCGGAAATTGACGAGCACATCTCGTGCGGGTTATCCATTAAAACCCGATACGCCGTAGACGTCTGTACAGAAGCTATACCGGGTAATGCTGGGGTGGAAGATACGTCTGACGTTAGACGGCACCTATCCAGCGAGATTAGGGTTAGACTAACTGTATGTACGGAAACGTCGCGGCAATTGGGGTTAAACTCGTTCTTGAGCTCGGTCTCCCTTTTTTGAAACACATAAGACTATCGGCTTGTTATCAGTTTCCTTAACTGAGTCATCAGTTTTCTTGGCAGTTTAATTTATACTCTACTAGTAATTAAGCCTGTCTCAAAGACAGTCGGAAGAAATATGGAAACTGCAAAGAAGAAATGCGTGTTCGTAGTAATTTTGATTTGCCTCGCTTGTTGGGTTGGTTAAAAACTGGGATCGGAATGGTCTTGGGTTCAAACCCTGCATGAGGATCATTTTTCTAAGGATTTTATTTCACTGTTATCTGTTATTTCACGGATTGTTGTCATTGTGCTCAAATTATGCCCCTCTTTTGAGATGGGTGCGGTATTTAATTTGGCATTCACGTGCTCGTGTGTTCGACGATTTTGTTTCATTGTCTAAACGCCCCCATGCTTGTAACTGTCGTGTATGAATTCGCGGAATGCTTTCGCTGCAATCTTTTTTAATGACGTGACTGAAAAACTGTATTTTATTATATAAGTTATTATCCTGCGCTGAGAAATCAAATTCGACTCGTCGTAGCCCAGTTGGTTTAGCGACTGATTGTGGCTCGGCGATTTCGGGTTCGATTCCCGCCGCGGGCTCTCGAAAATTTTGATCCCCGGGTACTGGGAGTTCCCCTCGCATAGTGCCTAAGCACCATGAGGGGACGTAACGCCTGTAGTGCGGTTGACTACAGTTGATTGGGCAAGAAAAAAAATTAAAAATTACAGCATATTGTTTTTCACTGAATACGAAACAATTACTTATGTTCTTCCACTTTTTAAAATGATGCACTGGTTATGTGCATCATTTCTGGATACTTTTAATTGGCTGAGAGATAAAGAACTTGAATCTAAAGAGTCAGAGCTAATGGAGCCCAGCATATATACTGTATGTTCGGTTACTCGTGGATTTGGTGATGTAAAAGAAAAAGCGTTTCGCTCAAGCACGGAGCTTAAAATCGTCGAGTCAGCAGGAAATCTTAGCCAACTTATCGAGGATCTTAGTCGAGTGTAATGCCTGAGGTCAGCCACCAGCTCTAGACTGTCTACGTGCTCGGAATACACTCTCACCAACACAAAGATATGCACGGCTAGACCACATTGTTACCGTAATCCGGAACCACCACCGAGGGAAACTAACAAGGACAAAATTCCTGGTTGAATAATGAGTATGAATAAACTTGTTGCAAAAAGAGAAGTCGAGCTTTACAGTTGCTATGCATCTGTCTTTTCTCTCTTTACTGCAAATGTATTTATATTGCATCAGCTATCAGATACTATTTAAGAATCTCTGTTACACGTTCCAATGAGATCCTGGATCTTGTCAGATTAAATGTTTTTTTAAAGAAAGAAACAGGCCAAGTACTTCGCAGTACTTTTTTCTCTAAATGATCTCCATTACTATTTCGAGGAATACCAGTTCCTCGAAATGTGTCAATAGCTTCAGAATCCAACCGCTACACGTCTTTACGTAACCGCGATGTGTACAAAGAGGATCTAGGCTACACGATGCCTTTAAGACCTCCGGTCCACTTTGGGTTCTGTGGGGGGAGGGGGTGAGCGCCATTCGCTCGGAAACCAATCGAGACGACGTTCCAGCCATCAACGTGATATTTGCATTCCATCCATCGTGGTTCCAGAGAAACGGCGCTCGCCCCGCATGTAGATCCGGAAAAATGCCAGGCCACTTTCCGCCCTCGCCAAATATCACGATAAAAATAACATAACTCGGACTGTACAGCAAAATGCTTTTCATCCTACGATGGTAGCCCACGATCATATAAGGGCCACGTACATGTGTACAGTGTATCCATTGCGCAGACCTCGATAGAGGACAGTATCTACTGTGACCACTGTACGTGTATAAAAAGTGGGGAGCACAAGCAGACTTTATGTGGAAGGACGATATAAATATATATACAAAACTCGTAGCGAGTATACTGTATTGTATGGGGGGGGGGAGGAAACATAAATACGGGGACTTGAATGCTCAGTGCGTGCACAAGAGTTGGGCTCATTTGCATAGGGTCCTCTTGCGCGTCAAGGATTTATGCACTCAAAAGATTCGAATTTCCATACAGAGACTATATTTCGGTTTCAGTTGCGAATCTGTGCAGTGCTGCTCAAACATTTGCCCGGCCTAAATATAAAAAACAGCGAAACACATATTTGCCATACAATATCATCGGGTCCACGGACTGTGGTTCGGCAGTCCCGCGGGTTCGATTCCCGGCCTGGGCTCTCGATTATTCGATCTGGTGAATCGTACTGGTGAAAATGTGCCTCTCACATAGTGCACTGAGTGGGGTAGAGAATCTTCCTGTTGTGATATACTTTTCAGTGAATTAAAAAAATATATATTGATTTAGAAAATAAAATTGAAATTAGGTCTACTTCGCAGAATTACATAAAATTATAAAATAATAGCTAAATATCATATAAAATCGTGCCAAACAAGGACAGTTCGTGTAAAACGATCTACAAAATAAATTCTATTTTCATTCCATTAGACATTTCTTTAAGTCAATTTTAGATGAACATAAAATCATCCATCATAACTTTTTCTATTCCTAATTTTAATTAAAATAATAATTCAAATATCTGCAATTGATCAGTAGCGTCTTCCGATAAAAAATTGTGGAAAGGTAAAGATCCACTGTTTGAATATCACTACTTGAGACACTCGCTAAATGCGATAGACCGAAGAACACTTATTTATATAAACGGATTCTTAAAATCGCCAAAATGGAAAGAAAGAGAGAGAAAGCGAAAAAATGTTATAAGCCTCTTCTAAGATATGAAGTAGAGCTACGGTATATATTTTTTCATTCCTTTTTCACTCCCCGGGTCGCTTGAATAAACGTCCACTTGGTTTAGATTTATGAAATTTCTGTGTCTATACAGGCATCCCACTGACTTGATAAAACAGGCTAAGAAAAATATATAATATGCTTTGTCGGAGACAAAAGAGACGCCGGTGCGGAGGAGGAGGAGGTGGCAGCGGTCAAAGTGCCTCCTAGTTTATGAGCTCGGAAATAAAATATGAGGCGAACGATATATACTTGAAGAGTAGGCCTATTATTGCTTTATCGTGTCCTATAGGCTAGCTAGACACACTTCGTCGACCCGTGCATTCAGATTCACAGTGCCGGTCACAGAAAAAATGATTTGTCAGGGCCCTACAAATTTCAGAATTTAGCCCCAAATTACAATGTGCATGTATGTTTAACAAGTCTATGACTGTACATTTGTTACAGGTAAACGATACTTAATCTTTTGTTTGCCTTACACTTTAATTAATTGGAATATGTGCTTTCTTGACATTACCTTGTACATGTACTCGTACAGTACAAACGAGTACAAAATGTTCATATAATTTTACAAATATAATTCTGTCCATTAATGTTTCTCTATTGATAGTGCATTTTTAAATTATCATCAGCTATCCTATTCTGAAATTTATAAAATAAACTTCGGAATGAAAAATATTTTGCTGTTCATAATTTTATTTTTACATTCTTTTTATCATTATTTTTACATTACGACGTCCTTAACTACATTCAGAATTTTTCATTCAGAAGAACTTGAAATAATACACGATACTAAAAAAAAAACATTTAAAAAGCTAGAATTAAGCTAAATAAAATAATTTCTAAATCACGGCTATTACTCTGTAATTTTAGAAAACAACACGTATTTTCATACAGAATATACAGAGTACGAGTAGCTTATATGAAATCTCTAAAAAGGTAATCTAATAATGATTGCGTGGTCCATCTTCATTTTTAATAAACCATTTGATTAGCGATTATTAAAAATATTATTTTATTTGTCTGCTTCTATATGTATGATATACTATATTAAAAGGATTTTCAATTTTTTTCTCTTGCGACATCAGCCAGTGAAAAACGATTTACATGTACAGTAATCTTGTATTCGAGGTAACCTGCCCCGCGTTTATGTTCTCTCGCATGGGAACGGCAAATCGACAAAGGAATCTCTAGTGCGGAAATTGGACTTCGCATTGCGTTATACAGAATTTATAGCTTTGGTTATGAATTGCACGTATTTTTGAATATACGCGTACATATATATATATAAAAAACAATAGCCGCGATTGGCCGAAAATTTACAACCGCTCAAGACGACGAGAAATAGAGATGGAAGGAGCAAAGAAAGGGACGTGTAATCCGGATCGTACGGGAATCAACGTTTCTGTCAACTAGCATGACCCGATGGTTAGATGGATTGCCGCGCCACCTTTCGGAATAATAACAGAAAAAAATTCATTCTGTAAGTGCAGTTAATTTAATATATTGATTAATCTTGGGTCTTAATGCAGTACCCTGTAATTTGTGACATCTATATATAATTTCATTAATTATAATGACAAATTGTGTTGCAATTTACTTGGAATAAACCAATAATAAGAATATACCAGTATTCACGATATAATTGGAGTTTGTTTGCATACCAGTATTATTATTGTATCATAGTAGTAAATTATCATTCAAACGTATATTTCAGCAATTTGAAATTAGATGATAATATCGCGTAATTTAACTGCAAATTATTATTGCATGAGGTAGTTCACGTCAACAAACTAGTTTCTCATTAAAAGAAATTGCAGTCTGACATACTTTAAAGAACTAGGAACTATTATGTACATTAAGTACTGTTTCAACCAAAAATAAATATGAAGACACAAAGCTAAGCGGCATAATCCGAAAGGTACATGAATAATACGACAAAAGTCATAATCACCGAAAAAAAAAATTTGAAGAAATTACGATTTAGATCGTCTACATAAATAGCTACGTAAAATATTTAAACTCACAAAACAAGCTTTAATAACTTTTGCAAAAAGAAATTCCCAAAATTTGAAAAAATTAAGATAACAAAGCATGAATAATAATCAATCTCAAGAATATATAGTCAATTGAAATAAAAAGAACAGGTGCGCAAAAAAAAAATAGAAATGACACTGTCCCGTTCTGGAATCTTGCAGAAATCCAACTGGAGTTCCAGTGAACTTGTGGGGATGGATGAATGCTGACCGTTGATGCACTTGCAGTTATTTGGGTTCAAACGTGTCGATTGGTGTCTTGTCCGCTTGACTTAGTCACAAGAACAACACTCAAAACACCAAAAGCAGTTTGCATGCCTCGATAAAATCACTGGCCGTGCACATTTGCTCAAGTTCATGCTCGTTAATTTTTACTAAAGATCTACATCCACCCTCCCTGCAAACGGGCGATTAAATAATTCGACACAAATTTGGTCAATAGATCCGAGTGACAATCTAGTAGTATTCCAGAATCTCTAGACTGACACTATTGAAGACGTCAGGCGTCTTGGTCCAATCTTGGTTAACAAACAATTCATGAATCGTAAACATGGTCTTTAACGCGATTCTGTTCATATGAAGAACTTCATTATACAGTATTTAACAATTTCTGTTGTCGAGACTCGATCACACGACTCTGCTTTATTCAGTCCAGTGATCTGGGCGTCAAAGTGAAAATAATTACTTCCCTCGGTTGAAATTCGGTATTATCCTGAAAATCTGACAGAAATCCAGAAAGCATCAAAAGTCTTTCAACGGGTTCTTCCCGATTGGTGTCTGTACAATCTACAATGACGAACCCGTTGGGCTCTTTTGGATTGGTATCCGAAAGTTCGTGAGAGACGGATCCAGTGGATCCATCGAGATTGATGTCTGGACGATCTAGTACACTGACGACCCCGTTGGGTTCATCTGGATTGGTTTCCGAACATTCGGTTCTGATAACCTCACTAGGTTCTTCCGGGTCTGATTCTGAACTGCGCCACCCACCACCGCACATATAAAAGATTACCCTCCCAAGAAATGCCAAAACACTGCAAACAAAAATCACAACCATAGTTACATATTTAGGTTTGTAGTAGGTAGTTGTTACAACCCAGTTATAGGTGGTATCGTTTCTGATTGTTAGAGGTTCGAAAAGTTCATAATCCCCGGGTATTAGATATTTGTGGATGCGTTCATATTCAGCGTAAGTTAAAGCGTGGTTAGTTTTCTTTTGATCGGCGAAATCACTGCAATTATGGAATAAAATAAAAATTGCAAATAAATAGAAGCTACAAAAACACTAACAACTATCGGCTACTTATTTCTCCCCAATTGAAAATAAAACTTCAATCGCGTAACATTAGACGTAAGCCTGGATTTCCTTTCGGAATATTTTTTTAAACACATCCACCGTCATTTTGGGTTATCAGTCCTGGATCTGAACGGCAATTATTTATTTTTTAAATAATGTTCGCCCGATCCGAGATTCGAGCCAAAAGACGGGTTGGATGGACGTTAATGATGTGAAGAATTCTACATCATACAGGAATTCAAAAAAAGTATTTGCGCTCCGGGCAAAACAGTAATTTACTGCCGATGCCATCAGCCATTTTTGAAGACCATTTGTCACTGATAGACGGGTAATCATGATCACTCAGTTTCGACCGAGTCTCAGACATCACCCGCAGCTGTTGAAGACGTTATTTATTATTTTTAAAATAGTTTAAATCAATTGAAACTGTGGTTTGCGGAATCCGACAAAACTGAGCCAGAACTGCTAATATTGTGGCTCATGCTTCAGTTTTGAGACTTTGTAGTTCTGTACTCGTACAACAATAAAAGGAAACAAATTGAATACCTATACATGAAACCAGAAAAAAATTATTTCTATGTACAAAAACCAAGTGTACTTACTGTGCCGGTAGACCAGGGAAATTAGGATAGCCCGATGGAAAATTCGGCATTGCCACTGGAGATTGGACCCGATCTGAAAATAATGAAAAAATATGTAATTAAAATTTTTTTAATTGGCTTTATACATATCACGATAACAGAATTTAATCATTGTATAAAACATAATTCCGGAGAAACAGCCACATAGCGCATTCAAACTCAATCGTCCCAAATAAACTCCCAAACAAATGAAGTGCAATCATCACTGGAATCACCATTAGAAGCTCCCAGAAACTTTTTTTTATGATGATGACATCTTCATCCAAAAGAAAAAACAAAACCCCAACCTCAATCGTCAATAAGAAAAAGTAATTCGCTCATCCATTATACTACTGGCCACAAACCGACTCACTCAATCGACGGTCAAAAACAGCCAACCACCATTGGAATTTTACAAAATCTTTTCAGGCGTGCGCGAGTGCCAGTGCCACCTTGAAAGCAGAAGCCAAACAAACGTGATAGACGAGGAAGAAGAGGACCTGGAGAGTGTTCACGTTTGTATTGACCACGTATGGGAGCTGGATGAGGAGGAGCTGGATGAGGAGAAGGAGGAGGAGGAGGAGGAGGGGAACTGAGTATGGCACGCGGCTGATAAGAAGGAGAGAACAGACACCCTCGGCCTCGCATAATGGAAAACGGGAGATCGAAAAAAGGACGCTGCCCAATCGGAAGAGCGAATCGCCAGAGAAAAGCGAACGAATTCGGACCGACGCCGATGAAGTACACTGAATTGAATCGAAGCACGCCATCTAGCGTTCATCCCCGGCCAATCTCACCGAGCACTCCGAATAACAACAATGGAGGGATATACATAGGTGGCTCGGACGATAGTCGCTCCGACAAAGGATCATTTCCATTAGGAATGCGGATGCCACGAGATGGGGCGCGTTCAACTTTTAATCCCGCACGCACTTAACTTTTGAACCCCTGAAATCAAGAGCGGGATAATCGAAAATGAGAAGAAATGTAATTTTAAAAAACCAGATATACGACTCGTCGTGGCCCAGTTGGTTTAGCGACTGACTGGTTTTGGAGGTCCCGCGGGCTCTCGAAAATTTCGATCCCGGGGTACTGGTCGTTCCCCCTCGCAAAGTGTCTAAGCACCATGAGGGGGACGTA
The DNA here is from genome assembly GCA_034698785.1 of Mycogona germanica. Classification (NCBI taxonomy): domain Eukaryota; kingdom Metazoa; phylum Arthropoda; class Diplopoda; order Chordeumatida; family Chordeumatidae; genus Mycogona; species Mycogona germanica. Next base: position 1,015 of record JAQGBY010001632.1, on the reverse strand, counting down.
ACGCCTGTAGTGCGGTTGACTACAGTTGATTGGATCAAAAAAACGTCAGTAAAAACCACATCGTCACATAAATCATGATGGCTACGATGAGTACGTTTCTTTTAACGGCGATCAGAAATCAAAAGGAATTTCTATAACCAGGGTCGCATGAGGATATCAGGCGAGAATATAGGGTGTTGGGGTTCGATGAAAGAAGAAAGAAAAAAATGGAGACGTGAGGGAGGAGAGAGAAGGCGGGAAAAATGAGGAAGAAAAAATATAGAGATTCGGGCGTCCATCCATTCAATCACACAGTCCTACTATCGTTATCGCCTCATAATAATGCTCTCTCTCTCTCTCTCTCTCTCTCTCTCCCACATTCGTGTACGTGTTGTGGGGCCAAGTCGAAAATCCTTCCCCGGGCCTCATCCGAGCAGCGTGATGCTTGCGGAGAACGCTCAGAACTGATAAAGAGGACCACCGCGAGGCAACTGCTGCGTGCTTGACCTTTCGACGAATTGATCTCCACTGCTAACGACGGTTGGTCAGCAAGGCACCTATATCGATAGATGCGACTGCTCACCTATAGACACTAATCCTAGGTGAGCGTATTTTTCTTGTCTTAATTTGTACATTATTTTTGTAGTAACTATACTCATTAAATTCGAAATTTTTTTTTTAACGTGTCACTCCGGTATTCGATGAAGGCGATAAATAAATAATTTATTGGTCTAAGAATAAACAACTGGTCAAATCAATGGGCAACCTCTGAAATACTAACTTGGGCTTGATTTCGTATGTTAATAAAATTAGCATAGTTTCTGATTTAGTTGGATGCGGACTCGTCATTTTTGCGTTTCATGAATTTGAGATTATGAAAACGTAATCTTAAGCATTTGACAAATAACATCATACTTCTTTATTTTTCTTCTGCATTTTAGTTAATATGCGAATATTAAAATGTCAGTTACCATGTCAGTTACCATGTCAGTTACTCAAGTCAGCCCGATAGTTGTTAAATTGGAATGGTCAGGTG
>JAQGBY010001631.1:0-28022 GCA_034698785.1 Mycogona germanica | reverse complement strand
TAGTGGCGAGTTTTAGAGTCATTTCTGTAGTGTTGCCACAATCTCTGGCAGAGAATCTGCCAGGATCATGACAATACCAAATCACATATCATATAATTGGCAACACTCGGTCGTGGATTCGAACTCGTATTCGTGATTCTCAAATAAATAATCTGAATGGTTACGAGTGATTTAAAAAAAAACTCGAGTAAATAAGTAGCCTCCAAAATAGTCTAAATAATTTACCAATTTAATTAATGTAAAAAAGACTCGTCGTAGCGCAGTTGGTTTAGCGACTGACTGTGGCTCGGCGGTCCCGGGGTCGATTCCCGTCGTGGGATTTCGACTATTTGATCCTGGGGTAGTGGTGAAAATGTGCCTCTCGTCATAGTGCCTAGGCACCAAGAGGGCTAAAGAAACGTCTGGAGTCCAGTTAACACAATGATGGTCAATAATAAGAAAAACAATAGAAAAGGCTGAAGGAGCTAGATTCCAGTCATGTCAAGGAAATTAACAGTCACCAGGGATTAGCACTTTTGCTGAATGTTTAATTTATTTAGCCTTTCAGGGTCTGGTTCTGAAAAGAGATAGATTTTGAAAAACTTCCATTCATAATGATGATCTGATATCATTAAAAATTGATAAATCATTTTCAAGTTTATGTATGACTTTGAGAAAAGCTTTGTTATTGATTGATTTCTTGATCCCATCACCGAGAAGAAAATAATTTTGTCTTGTTCAGTCAAACTGCAAATGCAACCGTCGATTTCCCATCTCTACGAACTGTTATTTTCACACAGTTTGCTTACTTGTAGGTAATTGAATTTGATTCGGAATTCGCGAGAATAAACCAGTGTTATTTGAAATACAAACAGCATCCTCCTGGACTATTTATTGTTTACGGATTCGTCGCCAGTTTGATTTGGCGTCCAGCATTCCTTTCATCACTATCGATTCATTTCATGGAATCAATAAAAAGAAAATGATTCAACAATTGAAATGCCGGATGAGGAAAACTCAAGAACGCAATACTCGTTTTCTCAGATATTCTCTTATTTGAAAATTTGAATACAACAATAACGGGATTAATGAAATCATTAAACGCTATATACCACTTACCACTAGACAACTACTCTGTATTGTGGAAACTGGAAATGCAATGGAATCTAACCTTCGTGTTATTCGATAACGTTTGGTTTAATGGTAAGCGAGTCGGTTTACGAGATTGCGGGTTCAATTCCCACTGAGACCGGAATTATTCGATCGAGAGAGATTTCTAGAGATATAGCCGTGAGACTCTTGTCTCTACCATATCAGGACCGAAGTAAGATTTCAGAACTAGGAATTAAGTGTACTCTTGGTAAAAATTATCAGCACTCACCCGGGGCTAAATATCTCATGTGTTGATTAAAAATTATTTGGTTTAATTAAATTGTAATGTTGAATTCCGCCGCGGCCATTCATGAATAATCTCTGCTTAGCAATTGAGTTAATTCACAAGCGTATCATCAAAATAGCAGTTTCAAATGTTGATCCAAGATTAAAGCTCTGGTTCAATCTATGAAGCTCTTTAATAGAATGACGAATTGCAATTGCTGATTATTAATCGAGGTCATCAGCAATCGTTTTTAAATAACACCAAATTCCAAGAAGTGACACTTGTATCGATTATCAGTTATCAAATACAATGTGCTCTTAGGTTTGAATTTGTGGACGAGTCCTGTGACGTCAATCAAATTGACAACAGGTAGTCATACTAATGTAACAATCCTCACAAACTAAGAGATCAATTTTTAACGTCTGCTGTTCAATGTATTTGCATGAAAAATAATTGTTAAAAATAATCCATGTTTCGCTTGACCACGGAGTAATACAGACTGTATTTGAAAAATGTATTTAAAGCCGAATTTATCAACTTTCAATTAAGAATATTAGTTCAAGTGTATGGTGGGTCTAGTTACTATTTTTAAGCACATCTCTAAGTGTATTTCGTTATCAGCAGTTCCTGGTTTGAAAAAGCTTGTGCCCATGTTTTATTGGATAATATTATATATGAAGTGTTGGACATGCTGATAACGTAAATACTTTTCATGTCAAGATAGAAACAAGTGTATAAGTGCCAAAGAAATCAGATTTGCCTGGCTTTGTGTTTTTAGAGAGCAGTGGAGTGACTTGATCGTTTACTTTTGTCTTTGAAAATGGCCACGAAAGAATTTCGCGTTATGTCAGGTAAGAATTGAAATCATTTCAAAACCAAACACTTAAGATTCAAATTGTTAATTAGTAGTACACACTAAAATTCCAAAAATCAGAAAATGACTTCTGAAACAGTAAATGTCATTGCACGTTTGACTTTTATAAGATTTGATAAAATAACATTTTTAAAATATTTAAACTGGAAATAATTCAACTTTAAAATTGTCCTCGATTAGGTGACTTAGGAGTTGAAATTAACCATATCTAAATAAATAAAACTCATTTTGTAATTGCATTTAAAAAAAAATTAAATTAAATTGATGTGTTCTAAATAGAAATTATATTAAATTCAAAGTAACAGGAAAATAAGAATAATTTTGATTGGTCAATTGCAATACTTTAGGTGCTGCTAAGGAAGAATTGAACCGATTGATCGTCAATGGATTGAAAATATTAAATGTTCCAGCAAATTGCCTTTGCTGCAATTGCGGATTTGTTCCACTTTTCCATTACATTCCGACTTGTTCTCATTTGTATTGCCAAAATTGCTACACACTGTTCAGCAAAGAAAAGAGAAAGTGCAGAAAGTGCGAAGAGAATGTGGGAACTTTGGTAATTATTAATTTATAACAATCTCAATTGATACTTTTGCAACAAATATAAAAACTGAAGTGGTGAAACTGTAGGACAACAATTGAGATTCGGCAACAAAGATCTTATTGACCATCTTCAGAAAAAGAAACCAAATATTTCCATCCCCAGCGTCACTGCACCGTGATCTGATGCCCCTGAAGATGGTCGATATCGAAAGCTGGCTAGGGCTCCTGGATTATTCTTTAACGTGTCGAGTACCTCAGACACAGTGCAGTCAAATACTGTGGATTTCGCCGCCATTATTACCATCTGTTACACGCGTGTACCATAAACTTATATTATAAAACAGAGATTTCGATTTTCATGTCCGGAGACTAACTCACGAACGGCACAATGAAATTGCTTAAAAATTAGCATACACTTAGTAAACTATCGTAATTCGCTAACGACGGAATATCAAATATCGATTTTCAATATTTAATATTAAAATAACCCTTACCAAATTTTGGATAATCTCCCTTTCGCTTCAAACTTAAAAAATGGCGTCTCCACATCAAAAGCATGACGTCGTCGATTTCACGAGACAACCAAGCACACCAGATAACAGATCCAATCAAGCACACCATACCACATACTATTACCGGAATCATATTTTCAATATAAAATAAAATGAAATAACAATATTAAAAAACATAAAATAATCAAATAGATATTTTTAAAATGGTTCTTTTTCAATTTAACATAACATTGAACGATTGAAAACGATTCCAATTGATTGATTAACGATTGAAAATCAAAAAAGTTTAATTATCGTGTGCGTTTATCGTATGTTATCGTGTAAACTTAAATTAGCCGGTAAATTGAAACAATTAATTTTAATTGGTGGTTACTGTAAACCCAGGCAAAGCCAGGTAACATTCTTGTCTAATACATGTAATGATTTGTGCAATAATTACTGTATCTCACTAGAAGTTTAAGTGCCTAAGCACTGGAGAGGTACAGAATCTTCCTGTTGTGATCCGTCACTTCAGTGAATTCATCATCATCATCAAGATATGATAAATTCGTTATGATCAACTAGTTTTGTTGCCGAATCTCAATTGTTGTCCTACAATTTCGCTACTTCAGTCCATCGGCTCCTACCCACCCACTTTTGAACAAATATAATTTTTAAGATATTAAGTGCGGCATAATTACAAAATTACAATGAATCAATTAGTTTATATTAATTTGATTGAATCTATTCACATTCAATATATAAATTAATGACCTGATTGTTTCCAGTCAAAACAAGACAAGAAAATTGAATACACCATCTACAACTTAATGACTGAATGTCCGAACAAGGGATTTGGATGCAAAGAGACTCGGTCTTTGCAATATTTGTTGGTAATTAAGATTATTTTGTCCTTTCTTGTTGGCATTTTCATGTTTTGTGATCAAAGTAATAATTGTAATTATAATTGATTTTTAGATAAATTATGCCATGAACTCAACAGCTTTATGAGGTTGCATAGAGATTTGGATAAAAATCTAAACAATAGTATGAATGAAGTACAACATGTACGACTCGTCGTAGCCCAGTCGGTATTGCGGCTGGTTGTGGCTCGGTGGTCCCGGGTTCGATTCCCGGCGCTGGCTCTCGATTATTCGATCCCGGGGTACTGGTGAAAACGTGGCCCTCACGTAGTGCTTAAGCAACGAGAGGGGTACAGGAACTCCTGCAGGGCAGAGACTACAGTGATGGGAAATAATAAAAAGTAGATTAATATATTGATTCTGATTTTGATTTTAAAGGAACACCTGGGAAACTGTAACTTTGCTAAGGATAAAATTCTTCCCAAATTGTACACTGGTAGACCTGACGTCACTGATCAGGTGAGTTCTATTGTCATGTCATGTATACACTTATTATAAATTGAAATACTTTGCGTGTCAATGTACAGTTTTAAGTTTTATCAATTGAATATAGGACAGGAACGTAATAATTTTAATTGAAATCAATTGAAACATTCTCTTGGCATTACTAAGAAACTTGAAATATTCGTAATCATTCGCAAATATTCATATTCGATTCATTTGACATTGTGGCTCGATCAGTTTGACTTGAAACGTTGATTTCAAATCAACTGACCGAATTTTTAAAACATGGCACCTGCTCGTTTCCAGAACATTTTGACAAATTTGTCTCCAGGAATGGAAACATTTTCTAAAACTCATTAGGGTTGTTGCTATTTATCAACCAAATTTGATTAGAATCCACGTTGCCGTTTTTATTTCAACAATAATATCTCCGAAAACTTAATGAACACTCCACCTGCCTGTAACTACCGACATATTATTGGTTCAAGCCCAACATTACAATCAAAATTTAAAAATAAAAAATGATTGATTGTAAATCTTAGAATTTTGTTAAGTTCTATTAGAACGAGTAAACTCAAAATTTGATTAATTACAAAAGAAACTATTTTTTTAAAATCTATGAACGATTTGTAGTAATACCCATCCTTCCAAAACATAAATCGCCAATTTATATAATTAGCTAGTTTGTCGTTATTTGAAGTCATCACATTTAAAATATCCTGTGTATATATTATTTTTCAGTCAAACGACAATTTTTCCAAACAATTTGATGAGAAATTGAAGGAGCATTTAACTGAAGTCTCCAAAAAATTGGAAGAATTCGAAGCAACGTTTCTGAGTAAAACACAATCAAAGATCAAAGAAATGATTAGAGATGAAATTGATAGCGAGGTTCAATTAATTAGGCAAGAGATTGAAACCACCAAATCGGACAATAACAATAAAATTGACAAGGTTGGTAATAAGCTAGCTATTCACTGCGATCAAACCAACAAGTCTCAATCAGAAACTGATGCTCGATTTCAAGATTTTGCTAAGAAGATGAAGAACATGGAAAGGATGAACGAAATATTAGATGACAAAATTGTTAAACAAATCGACACAATAGTGAATTGGAAGGAGACAATCGATCGTCACAACCGAGACATTTTGGAACTAAAACAAAATATTTCAAACTGCTCAACAGATCTAAGCAACATTAAGACATCCAATAAAGATGAAACTAGAAATTTGAAGCAAAATATTGCTAGTCATGTCACAAGTTGTGATGATAGAAATGCAGAGAATATAAACAGATTATTCAACATTAATGAAGACATTTTATCATGTAAAAATCACATCAGCAGCCTACAAACATCAGCTGTAAAGTCGAATAGTAAAATCGATAATATTGAGAAGAAGATTGCAGAAAGTAAGACACAAGTTCAAAAATTAGAAGCCCAAGAAACCGTTAATAGAAACAACTTCTCTAAAGGTAAGAGCCCTTACTTCTTTGATAATAATTCAATCAATAGTTTAACGGCATAATCCGTAAGTTGCATACCCTAGTCACACGGCCCAGCATGCTTATTCCAAGCATGCTTTAAGCAAGGTGCGTTAAGACATTGAACAGAATTGGCACGCGCCGCTTCGTCCGCGCTTTCACAAGTTCTCAAATGACAACGCGCCCATCTCAATTGTGCTAACAAACTCGGCTCGTCGTAGCGCAATTGGTTTAGTGACTGACTGTGGTTCGGCGGTACCGGGTTCGATTCCCGGAGTGGGCTCTCGATTATTCGATCCCGGGGTACTAGAGTGAATAAATAATAATAAAGACAAACTCCAGACGCGAATTGTTGTGGACACTCCCGTTGAATAACAATGTTGTAAGTGTCCACCAATTTGAAAGTTGCTTAAAGAAATAAGACGCCGAGAGGGCTGCCACAGGAATATCCAATTGTATTTATAATATGACAAACATTTAGAAAACTTAGTGAAAGCATTGTCCAAAAATCGATCTCAATTGCCAAATATATTTTATGTACTCGTACATTTCTTTATTGCTACAGTCAAATTTATTTGACAGCAGATGTGGTGACATGAAAAATGATTTTTCCTGATTTTTCCATGCATTTTTCATGTCAATATTTCACTAAATAGTAAGAAAAATGTTTTTATTTTTCAACCGACTTGCAGTTTAAAATTGCCCTAGTTTAGTTAATCTACATTTTCATTCTACTGGTGTACACCTAATCTTAATTTCGTCATTGCACTACTGTCATAGTTTTTTGTTAAATTCCTAACCTAAGTTGCTCTAGCCTTATGTATACCCAAAAATATCCCAAGAGCATAATCCCTTTTGCTAATTTGGCGACATTATGTTTTTTATTTAAATCATGTCATCAGCATTTTATCTGAATTGGGTTTATGACGATTTCTCACGAACAAGTCAATCTATCCAAAGAAATACTCAAAATAAAACGCAGAATAAATTCGGTGATTGTAGGAATCGTCCTGGTCCAGTCCCAGAATCACCAAGTTGTGGTGTGAAGGTTAAGATCCTCCCGGGGTTAAGATGGCAATGTCTTAGGTCATATAAGGCTAGAATACTTTGGAGGGATGAAGAATCTCATGGATTACACGAAAAGAACAAAATTATATTTACTTTCATTTGACATAAAAGTATTTGAATTTCGATTTTTGTTCTTTCAAATTACAAATGCACATTAAAATTTATTATCTTTTTGGTTTTTTTTGCAGATATTAAACTGATTAAGGATTCACAGGTAATTACAGGATTTACATTCGTTTATGAAAATGCTTGAAATGTATGAACAAAGCACCCGACATATTGAATGAATGAAGTTCTAATAAAAAATGAATCTTGACTTAGATCGAATGCAATTTTCGAATAATCTCAGACTTCCAGAAATTTCAAAGAAATGTCGTTCGAATTTATATTCAAAATCCTTTTGTCCGCGGTAATATTTGCGCATGCCCAAAACAAGTCATCAGAATTCTGGTGAGTGGAGCAGAAATATATTTTTAATATTTAATCACTATTTTACAAATTTTTAGGCAACATGTGAAATATTTTCGAATGATAAATACAGTCAATGTGCACCTGGAAAGATTCTTTGCCCAGTTTATAATTCAGTTGAATGATTCATGAATGTTATATCAGAATAACAATTACCCTTGAATCGGATTTTAAAAAACAGTTTAGATATAAATGCGAACTCGAAGAAAATATTTTGGCAACAAATCCACAACCAGTCAAAAACTATGTAAATAAGCTTCGTAAAATCTGAATTGAAACATTATTATTGATAATTTATGAATCAACTTTAAAATAAATCGCGAAATAATTGCAATTCAAGTTATCTTTAAGATAGGAAATCTTTCCATTCGACTTTTCAAAACAAAAAAATTGCGGTTTTTCATTACAGAAGCAGTCATTGGATGAAATTGAGGAATTGAAAGTGCCAAAGAATGGTGTTCTTATTTGGGAGATCAAAGAATTTAGTAAAAAGAAAGAAGAGGCTCGTAATAATGTGAATGGAGTCGTGGACTATTACAGTTCTGTGTTCTATTCGAGTGAATATGGATACAAGATGAAGATGAAAGTTAAATTTCATAAAGACAAGTTTGGTGTGTTTCTTAAGTTCGAGCCTGGTGAAAACGACACTTATCTTCCGCCAGTGTTTCACCACAAAAGAACATTTTATCTGTTGGACCAAAGTGAGTGCAAGGATAAAAGAGATATCGTCTTGGTGGATGAGAATCGATTCCGAGATGGATTGGCCGAACGCAAGATGAAAGAAACATTTGGTTTTGCTAATTTCTGTGCATACTCGTTATTAGAAAATACAGTTAGATTTAAAGATGTTTATCTTAAGAACGACACGATCTTCTTGAAGGTAGTTGTGGAACCAATCACCTCTCTCGTAAGAAATCCATACGCGAGGGATGGAATTCTAATTTGGAAAGTCACCAATTACCAAAGAACGAAACAAGAATCGATCGACGAGATTTGTGATCGATTTTACAGCAATTCTTTCTACAGCAGTGCAAATGGATACAGAATGCAATGCTCTTTGTATTTTCAAGAGAAACAACTGAACATTTGGCTTTCCTTTTTGCAAGGTGAATTTGACGATGCTCTACCTGACATTTTCCCACACAAGGTCACCTTTAGTATCTTGGACCAGAATAATCCCAATGGCACAAACAATGTGAAGGAAGTAGAAACGCTTGATCCAAAAGAGATTGGAGAAGAAAAGGCAAAAGAGAAAATGAGCGCATTGTGGTGCAGCGGAGTAGGATTTCTTTATTCTGAATTTGAGAAATCTCCATTTCTAATTACTAACTCATTTATGATCAAAGTTGAGGTCAAAGATCTTTAGTTATAAAGTTAGATTACTCTAAGTCATTGAATTAATATGTTTGATATTTAGAAATTCGTTATTTATTCGAATTCTATAGATAAATGGGCCACTCTAATTATTGTAAGAAATTTCTATCATTTTACTGTTATTCAATCAGATCAAAACTTTTGATACTTTTAATACATCAGTGAGATTCGATTGATTCCTGGGATCCATTAATGCAGTTAACTCATTCAATTAAAAAATATATTGTAAATTGAACATTTTTTATCTTAAATAAAAATGGCACAATTTGTATAAAGTAGCAAAAAAAAAGCTTATACATTGACATAAATTTGCAAAGGAATCCAGCGTTAATAAGTCTCTTTTCACAAATTATTTGAGTTTGAGCTGTTCGAAAACAACTTTTATTTTGGTACACTTCCATTGGACTCGTTTTCCAACAATTCAATTTCCAAAAATCCAAAGATTCAATAACCAATGGAATAATTTTTAATATTCCATTGGTTATTGAATCTCACATGTTACGAGAAATAAATTCCTGTGGTCACCCTTAGAAGAAATGGCGGCTCGATTACTCTCGAACACAAGTTAATCATAAAATAATCACTTTTTCACATTTTTCGAGTATTTAGATTTTTTAAAAGTATCTAACTCTTGGTAATTCGTGAGTGGCGTCACTGGACGGACGTCAAATGTAAAAGCACATTTATTTTTCCATTCGGAATAATTTGATCAGAGCCTAAAAAATAATCATGAATTGAAAACGGAGAGTTAAACTTGAGTTCACTTCTTCATAAAACCAGCTTCTTGTCTCTTCATCTCGCTGAGGTTCCAAGTCAATATTTATGGTTTTTAAAATCCTCCATTCCTGGTTAATGACCTGATAAAATATAAAATTGTAATTACGTGAACATAATTCGCGATCACAGCTATTTTACAAATATTATTCGAATAAAGTTAACCCCATTCTCAAATGGCGTAATATAAATGAAAATAAATCGGTCCAAGGCTCCATAAGATTAAAATTATAAATTTATTATTATAATACAAAAATTGTATATTATCTGCTTAAATAAATAGTCGAGTGTCAAGTGAATTGTCCCCCAATATCAGTTAAGCAAATGCCACAAAATAATTAAACGAGACTAAATATTAATTAGAAATGGTAAATTGGAGACAGCACCGAATGAATAAGACGAACCGAGTGGCGAACTCGCTTTTTTATAATAATATTTTGTGTTATTACTGGGAATTGAACACCGAAACTCCGGTGTTCAACTTCCGGTCTGTTCGAAACTCTGTATTTTTCGCAATTACCAGTTCCAATTAAATAATAGTAAACTATTATTATAAAAAGCGAGTTTTCCACTCGGTTTGTCCTCTTCATTCGGTGCTGTCCCGAATCTACCAATTGTGATTATTATCACCCAGACGTCCTATATAAATATTTCTCATTGTAAATATTAATTAGTGCATCATTTACTTATTTCAATTTGTAAAATCCTCAACAGAAAATCCGATACACTGTTGTAAATGTTCTTACTTGGTCCTTGGTTCTTACCGCAATCGAAAAATAGTTCCCAAAGAAAGACGTCACTTCGATTTAACTCAATTACAAGACACTTTGTAATGGAGTTTTAGGCGTGACTAACATCAATATCGTGGAAGTCGGTGATTAAACATGCAGTATATATTCAGTTGTTGTTCAGAAATGAAAATTCCTAATCAGACATTAACCCTTTCGCTATTCTGTTTTGTACTTCTCATCCACACTGAATACAATTCCACAAAGTCAAATTAAAATCTTAAATTCACGTAGAAAAACCGAATGACATTTTGTTTTGTGGTGAAATAACTTTTATTACGCTGTGACGTTAAAATGAAATGGAACTACAGTGTTTAAAAATGCAAGCCTCGGAGACGGGTTGGAGAATGTTAGATTTATGACAAGTTTTCCCGCCCAAATGGGACCGGAAGTGAAAGTAAAAATGGTACAGCAATTTAGAGAATAATACAAGGTTGTGGAGTTAAAACAAGGAAACAATATATTAATATAAGCTGCACAAAAATGACACATGTTAATTAGGTTAAAAGATATAAAACAGAGTATTCTAAATTTAAAAAAAAGAAACACTAGCATCAAATGGTTTCACTCCAAAAGAGACAGAATAGATTTTTATTTTCAGGACACAATTTCGTTTTATTAAGCGAGCACACAAAAAATAATAAGTAGAGGATTAAAAATATATCTGGTGACACCGGAAAAACAAAATGGCGTTTCGCAAATCCGTGATTATATATTTATTATATCATGATTTTTGCTGGTTGTTTCTCAAATAAATCTCTAAATCTTGTGACACAGATTGGGGGAACATGAAAATCTACACTCAAAATACACCGACTTCTCTTTTGTTTTAAAAGTTGGTACAGAATTTGCATTTTTTCCCGCCACTTTTTTTCTTCTTCCGGTTTTATTTTTCGTGATATTGAAATGGTGACGCTACAATATATATATACGGAGGAGGGAAACAGGAGCTCAAATATACAAATATAGAACAGACACAAGCACTCGGATACAAGATACTAAAAAAATCGACGATATACAAGGTGAATTCATTCAGTTTTCGTACACAATTACTGCTGGAGGTCCAAGATTATAAATATACGACAATATCTGGCGCACGAAGGTCGTGTCAATGACAGGACGCGTTCAGAAAATAAAAAAGCGACTCATTTCACCCGTCCCCTCCCCTCCCCTCCCCTCAGACCCATTAAATCATATCTCCTCCGAATTGCTCGAGTTGACACACGTTGTGGTTGCAGGTAATATTTTAAGAGCGAGCCCTAACGCACCAAACAATTCCGAACGCGACTCGGCAGATTAACAATTTGTGGGATGGCTATTTCCGAATTTGATCGAGATTTTTTTAAAACGATCTAACGATTCTTTTAGCTGCACCTTAAGAGTGAATCTTTTAGACAAATGAAACAGGTCATTGGATTTGCGGAGGATGTTTCATTACCTTAATCGAAATTATAGTTAACCCCAATCTTGGGATACCAGGGAGCCATTAAATGAAATTCTGCCAGCATCCCGTCCTGTTCCGGTGACAGCAGTGTGTCCTCAGATTCATTAACAGGATACTCCTCTACCAGCTGTTTACGAGAGGTGGTAAAGGCGAAAGCGGAAAAGCCGATGCGCGGGTTATACGGATTTGAAATGGATGACGAATACGGAACGCAGTTCGATAACAAATTGTACACGGGTGTTAATTGTTAAAACGCCTGCAAAGCCCCTCCAATTCGGTGTAGCGAGCGACCCCTGAACACAATTCGCTGCACGTCAAACCCCAGAGAGACTACGAATACATAATTATACAGACTACTTTTGCGGGCGCGTTCACAAAGTTAAACTCAAAACTGAGATCTGATAAGTCAGTTTCGCATCATGTGATTGAGGTGGTTTATAGGTGAGAAATATTCCAGGTGACGTCACACAAATGGTGTAGAACAGAGGTCTCGAACTGACGCAGCAGAATGAGGAACTCAAAAGATATCTGCCAGGTGTTGCCCTCTGGTGGTGGTGGGCGAGTATGTTGCTGCTGCCCCGTGTTGAGAGGCAATCACACAATGCCGCCTGATACAAGTAAGTCAGTTTTCTAAAATTGGACTTTTAACTTCCTGTTGATGTTGCGTCATGAAAACCAGATCAGGTAATTTTGATAAAACTATGTGAAGGCGGCTGCCTAAGCGTCGAATGTTCAGGTTACCATTTTGTTTATACACTGAAAGAACGTGTTTCCCACTTAATAAAATGGCGTCGTCGCACACAACCGATAACAAAAAAATATATTTCAGGCCACAGAATGTTAAAATATGGTTTTCGTAGTACAGTAGTAGTCTAAGTAGGTACAGATTAAAAATACCGCAGTCGTCGCAGCAAGCGTTCAAAGCTTGGAGCACATCTAGGAGATACACAGTTAAGCGTGATATATAAAAATGTGTGAGTGAGTGTTTTGTGTGTGGAACGGAAGTGTGAAATCACACATTGATTCAAACCACCAAACTCAGTTGTAGTAGAGAATTGGATACCGGATGTAGCGACGCATCTACTTGCGGTGTAGCTTCCAGACAGGATGAAGTTACTGAATGAAGAAAATCCCAGTACAACTGCTGCTGACTGAAGCCATTTCCGGTACAACTTCCGGTGAAGATACCAAATGTAGCTACTTCAGGGTTAACCTCCGGTGAAGACTACAGCCATTTCCTGTTACACTTCCGGTGGAACAACCAAATTCAACCTCCGGTTCAACCTCTGGTGAAGCTATTTCTGAGTTAGCAACCGGTGGAGCTGATTTTGGTAAGCAAAATGGCGGATATATGGATCCAAATTGCAAATGTGTTGTGTTCAGTGGCTAGCCACTAGTTTATATCTAAATACCAAACCGGAACTCCTCCTAAGTAGTTCATCTCTAAAATTCAATTAGGTGCTTCACCAGACTAGCTTTAGTGAAGAAAACGGGTTTCTTACTTTTTTGTTACCATAAAAATAAAATAATTTTTTTTTAAAGACTCACATATTATCTAGATTGGTCAATGTTTCTCGAGAAGACTAATTATAATTTTCCTCCCAACAACTACTTTACTAAGACGGATGTGTGTGTGTGGTCCAAATTTTCGGTCTTGTGTAGTTGTGAGTTTTTCTAGCCCGGGAGAAGACTAACTGGTGCAATGACCTTTTGTAAACCCTATTCGGAACTGGAGAGGAAATGATCTAGGTTAGATCCATTAACAATTCCTGTCACAATTTCACTCTTTGTCGATCGGCCTAGCTGAAGACGTGAAACTGTTCCGTGTATTGAGCTTGTACAAACTTTTTGGGGACATGTTGTACTATTTCTCCTCCAAAAAATAAATGCCTTTCCATAGGCTCAGAAGTTAAGAAAAAAGTAAGAAAAAAATTAACACGCTCCACTTAGAAGCTTCACTTTTGTGTCATTTTGCTAGCTGCTACTCCCTACACCTCAACGAGCCATTAAAATTAGTTAAATTAAAAAAAGATAAATAATATGAATAGCTGCGCAACAGTATCCTGTTTTAACTTCACCCAAGCGCAGGACTTCCGGCATTGACGTCACGGCTTGCCGAATCTCGACCAAATGCTTAAAAGAATGCCCAAAAATAAAATGCCAGCGGATAAATAAAATAAAACACAACCAAACTATTTGTAGAAATAAAAAACCCAGAATGTCGGAATTTTTTGGTCCTAGCTGAACACTGAAGTCCGATTTACATTCCGAGAAAAGATCGCGATCTCTGAATCATTTAAGTAAAAGTGAAACTCCATTTCTAAATAGAAATAACTAAATCCCTCATTAATCCTATTATGTTGGATCTAATAACACGATCCATTTTCACTGAACGCAGCGCTCCGCTCTCAAAATAGCATGAGCGGTAATGTCACAATGAGAGAGCGCTCTGAGCGGAAAAGCAGCATTCATTTTTGGTGGGAATTAAGACGACTACAGGCAGCGCCATCTATTGAACAGATATTACAAATGGTGAGTGAATTAAGAACTGCATCGTAACATACAGGAAGTTGAAAAGAAAATATTGTGTATCGTGGATCGGTCTCCGGGAAAGAATAGATCCAACCAAAGATTGCGCTTCTTTCTTTTAATGTAAATCGGACTTAACAGATGAGAAGAGAGGATTTGAATCCAAGAAACAAGAAAGGGTGGAACCTCCTAGACCCACCTCTTGGTAGGAGCTGTCAAAACTGATGAGAACAGAGAGCCATTGGAAATAAATGATCAGAACACAGTTTGAGACCAGTCGGGGACAGAAGAGACAACACAAGCCATGTTTGTGTCACAGTTCGTAATAATTCTAACCGGTTAAAAAACACAGAAAGACTCGACCTAACATTCGCTATCACGAGCCACCACCATTCGAACAATCCGACCCCCCTCTCTCCGCTCGGAACGATCCACCAATCCGACCCTGTGACCCCAGCTAGGCTAAAAAGACAAGGACGAGAGACACACATACACAATCTTGAAGTGATAGTGCGGGCCACGTTTGGCCCTCATTCCACGACCAGGTTGACCCGAGAAAGAGGGAAGGTCGGAAAACCTAGAATTTCGTTGTCATCAGACACACAGAGAAAAGGAAAAACAAACAGACAAAAAAATATATAGATGTGAATACAGTTTCACGAGTATTGTTAGTGTTGTGTACAGGTAGAAAAAAAATCGTAAACAATGAAATAGAAATTAAAATAAACACGATATTCGTTTTTCTTTCTTTTCGAAACGCAGACTCTCACGGACAACCATATAGCTCGAAGACGTTGCGACGTCACATTTCTAGTTAATTATCGTTTTTGTGTTAAGAAATTACCGATCGATGACGTCACTGGATCACCCGTGATGAAAGTAGACTCCCCTTATGTCTAATCTATATATATTAGATGTAGTCGATGTATAACAACTAGATGTGGCTAACATATTACATGGAGGTGAGAAACAGGAGACAATATTGGTTGTATTTCTTTTTTTTTCTCTTCTCATATATATATTGGGAATATTTGGAATATATCACATTATAACAATTTTGGACTCTCATATATATATTTATATATATATATATATAGAACCCTTCCCCTTTCCCCTCCCCCCATTTGTAATTCCACCCACAAAACCCCTCCTCCACAAGTAATTTTTTTGCCTCGCCGAATTCCATTAAAAAATCTACATCAATATAGTTTCGTTGCACTCTCACTAAAACTGTTAATCTCGTTTTTTTAAAATGGTGTGACCGTCTTCATTTTTTTTTCCTTCCCCCAAAATCTTTAACTACGTAATTCTGGAGTTTTTGGATGATTTAATTTCCCCCCAAATTAAACCACAATTTTAAAAACCCGGCGTTCAGCCTTTCACCCCTCCCAAAAATAAAAACAAAGAGGTAGTCCTAGAAAAGGTCACAGGCAGCCAAGATTCGGCAGTCGGAATTGAAAACAGAGAAAAAGGTGTTCTTTTTACGACTAGTACAAGTTGTTGTCACCATTTTTTCTCACTGTTCCGAACCTGCCCACTTGGGCGTGTGGCAACTTTCGGGGACGACCCCTGTACAGAAATATACATACGTAAATATAAATACATAATAATGATCGGGTGTCAAGTGGCAGTGGTCCGTTTTTTCCCCCCTCTCTTTTCGACTCTGTCGATCGAGTTGTGATTTTTTTTTTAAAAAGAGGGCGCTGCGCTCGACGACGACGATGACGTCACCGAGAGACGGTTACTCGAGTTTCAACTTCGTGTGGTTTTGGATTTCATTTGAAATATTTGGAATCGAAACCAAGAACTTAATGACATTTTATCTTCGGTACATACAAGATTATACAATATTTTAAAAACTAATAACAAGTCAAGCACGGATGAATTCTTTTAGAACAACGTGAATCCGAAACTCAATTCAGTGACGTCACCACAGCCCTCAAATTCAATCGGGCGCAACTCCATCGAGTGTCAAAAATATTCGTCCAATGTGGAAAAAAAAACAGATTCCAAAGATAACCGCGCCACCTGTGACTCTGAATAGAAAAAACCGCCGTTTGTTCGGAAATTATTTATGCTTGATCGATGATTAATCAATCCCGGAAAAAGTAATTGTAAAAATCCGAGAAAATCCCTCCCAAAAACACACGACTAATCTATGTTTTTTCGGCGTTTCGTTCACGAACGAAAGCAATTATAATAATATTATGACTCGCAAATTGAAATTATGGCCCTTTGGTGTCTCTCCATACCTGAGTGGCGGCGGTTGTTGATTTTTTTTTTAAAAGATAGATGGCGACACTTGTTCGCGCGGCGGTGGCAGCGGGGCGGCGGCCCAGGTGAGCACGGTGGCGCCACCAGGTAGCGGAGCGGTGTGTCATTCGCCATTCTCCTAGACGATGTACGCGATCGCGTAGAAGAGAGCCGACAGGAGGGTGACCAGCAGTGAGTTGGCCGGCGTGGTCGGAGCGGTGCCGGTGGTGAAGTCACGACGCTTGAACAGCACCTGGCGGATGACGTGGACGCGGCCGTTGGACGCCTCCACGTCTGGGTCCAGGATCTCGGAGATTTCACCCTCCCACTTCACATAATATCCTACACGAAACAGAATGGACAACAAAATAGATTTTAATTGTCGTTTTGAGTGAATTTTCAAGGAAAAACATGCATGCCGTCTAGTCACACAAACGAAATATGCGAACCAATCTGACAACACTGTCAATTAGTGAGCAGAAGAAAAAAAATGAAAGCAAATCTTACTGTTGTCGGCAGTGTAGACAGTGAACTTTCCTTCCAGCATCTGAATTTCACCCAAGCTCAGCAACTCCCTTAATGAGTAGGCTTGATTGACAATTAGATGGCGATTCAAAATCTAGGATGGAACAGTAAAAATTGTTAAATCCCTGCTGCAAGTACAATTAAACCGAAGCCAACTGCTCATCTATTATCCTCAACCAATTTTACAATCTCTATATTCGCAAAACTCTATTTTTGAAAATGTCAAAACTTCGCAGTAATTCCACAATCTTTGTTTAAAAATTATAAGACAAAACTTTAAATGGATCGCATAGAGATGAGATATTTTTCCCATTAAAGTTGAACTAAAATGTTCACAAATGAACCTTTGTTAATAGAATCTTCCAACTAAGATATAATTAAGTTATTAAGTAACGGAAACACGGATACAGCAGATGTAGCATTTGGATGTAGCAGTTTTGGTTCTAATATTTATGGAATGCAGGAAATACAATTGAATAAACAATTTTTCAGGAAGATCCATACAGAGTTGTGAACTAACCTTCTGTACTTGGTAGGTGTAATCTCCGGAGAAGAGTTTGTAACTCTCAGACGGCAGTTCCTTCTGCATCTGGTTCCAGGCATCGTTGTGGGGCACAAAGTACGTAAAGCGCTTGTTGAGATCATGGAACTGGCTGTTGTAGTTGGCCTGCTGACCCAGCTTGAAGGTGGAGCTGTTGGTTCGAATTGGAAGTAGAAATAGTTAGTTGACAACTATATCGAAGTTGGAAAACCGATTAGGACCAACAGTGTTGCCAACTAACCTAAGCCCGTTGTCAGACTTGAGTTTCTCGTAGATGTCATGGTAGGGCACTCCCATGACCTTGTCGATGATCTGCAAGACTCCATTGGTGGCGCCAATATCGGGGGTGATGATGGTGGCGTTGATTCCGCCTCCCACCACGGTTACGTCTGCAAATTAAAGCAAACACCACAGATTATAAACAAAAATATATAAAGTGGGACAAACAGAATGAGCAGTCTGTTCATTGCACGGGAAAGAAGACTCACTATGCATGGTGTGTCTGAAGTGGAGCTTGCGTGTCTGATCACGGGTGGCGACAGTTGGATAAACTCCCTGCACGATTCCTTCCGTGGTCACACGTTGTGGTACAATGTGAAGATTGAGGATCTGCAAATGGAAAACCGGAAACAACTAGGTTAGCCTGGGTACAAGAAAGTAAACGAACTATCGTTGTTGGCTAACGGAAAATTGGAACAGTTATTAGAACCAGCTTTGTAAAATTATTTTAAAACTTATTCGGAAACCTATTTAAAAAGAAACAGGAATAATTTTAGAAAAAATATTTTTGTAGGTCTCATATTTTGCTATTAAAAGTTAGGTTGTGTTCCGGACTGGAGAACTCGTATTTTGTAAAATTAATAAAATTTATAAACAGACTGAAGTAGTTGATGGGATCGAACGCCCGGACTTTTATCTTTTGAGGACAATGCTCTACTAATCTACTAGCCATAGAGGTGAAATAAATTAATGAGCCAAGGTACTCTTAGAGAGAACACCGACCCCACAGCGCTTTTGAAAAGTGAAAGTCAGATTTACACATGTCCCTCTCCTCGACCTTTCCATTGTTCCGTTAGGACCTCACCTGTTTGACCTTCATTTCGTCGGTGAGAATCATGTTGAGTCGAGCCTGGTCGATGGCGGAGAAGGCCTCGTTGGTAGGCGCGAACACGGTGACGTCATACTGGCGCAGTGTGTTTAAAATGTCCTCGTGCTGAAGCATGTGATCGTAAAAAGTTCTGCAAACGGAAACGGAAATGAGCGAGTTTTAATTTTTGTCAACAACGCGCTCAAACGCGCACCCTCAATCAGTTAAATTATTGGTTACTTTAAGGCCGTCAAGCCATCAATCTCTTCAGAATTTGACATTTCAAGTGTAGAAAATAAATGATGAATTATCTTGAATGACTGACTTGAGTTGGGCGTTGCGCTGAAGCAGATGGTACATGTCCTTGTTGATGATGATGAGCGGACTGTCTATGATATGGACGACACCGTTCTTAACCGGGATGTTGGCGCGGACGATGCTGGCCACCACCGTTCCCTTGGGGTAGTTCGGGTAGCCGATGATCGTGTTGCTCTGAACAAACACTGGAAATCGATACAATAACGTAAATCTATCGGTTTACAGGGAGACATTCAGCGCATGTAGACTAGAACAGGGATTGCGCTTCGATCGCTTACGTTCGTATTTGTTGTTGGCCAAGTTGGATTCGTTCTTCAAAGAGAGCAGAACTTTTACCATGTCGAAGGCCATCGTCTCCTGCGGGTCCGACGGAAACGACTTGGTGAAAAACACCTTGTTTGGGATGATGTGACCGTCGATCACCTAATCAAAAAAAACAAAGATACCAAAATGAGAGTCCTGCAAATACTTTCCAGAGATCTCGGCCGGGAATTGAATCCGCGATCACGGGCATAGAGCCGAGACGCGCTAGCCGTTACACCACACGTCCACCTCCAGGCAAATCTCACCTTGTCGTCCACCCTCTCCCAGGTATCGGGCTGGCTGTCTCCGTTGATCGGGATGAAAAAGGTGTGCCCATCGCCGCCCTGCATCATCATCTCCTTCCTGAACGTGCTCACCCGTTGCGCAAATTGTCTGCGGATGGAAACAACCACGAAACAGAACAGGTTTTAAACAAACAATTTGAAAAATACCCAACATTGCAACAATCACAATTCACCTGAGAAGCCAATACTCACGAGACTTGTTCGGTGATTCCGTACGCATCAGGGGTGGAAATGATGCGGTAGGCGCTGGGGTTGAGGTAGCTGGGATCGTTATTGTCGGGCAGAGTCGGAATGAGCACCTCGTCGATCATGTGCAGCACCTGCGGGGCGCCGCCTTTCGACTGACCCTTGATGTCCAGCTTGATGATCCGGCCCTGGTTGGCGTAGTACTCGTACTGCGGATTACAAACAAAACAAGTCAACATTAGCCAATTAAAATTGAAAATCCCTATCCAGCACAACTAGTCTCAGTTAGTGTGAGTGGAAAATATAGCAGTCAAGGTGGCGTTACCGCCCTTGTTGAATCTCACCATTACATATCAGTTACACTGGCCAAATATAATCAGAACGAATGAGCAGGGTGCGTTTAGACATTTGAACATAATCAACAAGTACTAAATAAAAACACAAAGCTAGATAGTTTAGCAGCCCTGATAGGATGCCAATGATAATTCGCCCATCTCTAATGTGCTCGAGAATTTCAAAACACATACCGAAGAGGGGTGCGTTTAACTTTCAATATCATTTGGCCAGGCGATCTGTATTGAAAGCCCATTTTTCCCAATTTCAAGCACAATTCGACACCTCTTTTCCAAGCCATAAGTGTGACGTCACAATTCAAATTTCTCAAGAGAACTCCCTCAGAAAATCAGAAAGAAATCTTAATTTCCAAGTCTGGCCGATGTATTGTGTGATTACTCGCAACAGGGGGCAGCAACTGCCAGATATCTGATCTAATCACTTCGCTACGACAGTTCGACCTCTTTTCCTCGCCATAAGTGTGACGTCACACCAGCTTGATACTCGCATTCCCAAGCCAGAATACGCGCGAAGGAATTTCGCTCGCACGATAAATTCCCGAGGTCTGCTGGGAATTGAACCCGTGATCCCGGGGCACCTCTTAGCGCTTAGCTTAGTCAAAAATAAATAAAATGCGGCGCAAATCTATCGGGGCATAACACGGAAACCCAGAAACGAAGTTCGGAGATGTCAAACAGATGGGTTTTTAGGGCTGGTGGTCGGGGGTTTGGGGGTTTGGGGTTTGGAGGTTGGATTCCGTGCCAGGGAAGATTGACACTGGCAGAGAGAGAAATTCGTCTCCGGGTGCAGCAGCGGAAATGGCGATAATTGGGCAATGGCGTAATGCTCGTGTTCACTCTCAGTCGGGCGCGGCTCAAAAATCCTCCCCGGACCACTCAACTATTTTTTTGACGACGCCACCGAATATCAAAAGTGGCTTCAACATTTCTGATGTGATAACGCACAATCTTCTACACCTCTTCGCAATTACCGAATCTCGGTTTTGAGTCTTGAGTCTGGAGGAGAGATAAAGAAATCGCTCGAAAAGCGGAGTCTCGATTACGATCCTTGATTTTATCACACGAGACGAGATTGTACCAATGTCTGTTTAGTCTTTATCTTTGAAAATTGTGACGTCTTGTGTCCTAACCGGCCAATTAATTTTTCGCTCTATCCACTCATGTGCTTTGCATTTCTCTGTGATTGGTAGATTTTTGCCACGATTTTTTTAAAAAAGTGAAAACGCGTTATGTCGCCATTGCCGGTGGTATGCGGATTGGCGTCAACGCGTTAAAGACAAGATGATAGTCTCAAGGAAATACATTTTTTGAATAAGACCCAATTGACATTGGGGAAACTTTTGAGACGAGTCGAAACCTTCACCGGAAACTAATCTGGATACGCTTTCCTAATTATTGGTGAGGCAGGACCTCGATGCTGCCCCTTGTTGGAACAACAGTCGGCAAACACTGGCAGCACGGCTGCCGTCCAACTATATTTCATGTCGTCTGACAATTGTCAAAGAAACGAAATTGATATATCAGGACAGCTGCCCTCGGACTAAAGACGAGGACGAGCAGGGTGGACAACCCCAGAAATACAACTTCCGTTCGCCTCCATTCTGACTCCACCGCGGTCAATTTATGGCATTGTATTCAATGCAAAGAGCTGTAAAGAATTATATTGTGGAGTAGTTTTCGTTGAGCGGGAGAGCACTGGCCGCGTCCGTCATTCGACAAATGTCAAAATGTCTCTGAAGACTGGTCAAGGTGCTGCACTTTTTGGACAAGAGCGGGTCAACTGTCAATAACTGGTTATGACCGAACAGGACAGAAGTAAAATAATTATTTCGCATCAAAACGTCACATTCAGTTATGAACCCGCGTTTGTCCAGAGCGGTTGTTGGGTCAGGGGAAGGGCCTGGAGAGGATGTGACGTCACAGCCTTCGTCTCAATAACAGCAAGGTCGAGGCGACAATGCGGCAGAGCTGTGAAGAAAATATTTTTTTTTTCTCTTTCAACTGCAGCGCCTATTTCAATGTTGGTGGTCGCCAAACTGGGGATCGCGGAACTCGGTTGTTGGGAGACTTTTGAGGGACGAATTTGGTGCCCAGATCTACCCTCAAAACTTACGTTTAAAGCCACACCCTTCAACAAAATTAATTCAAAATTTTGATATATTCAGAGTCCATCGAGACATGAAAAGTAACCCTTGACCCTCTCCTCCTTTCAAAATTTACGATATTACAATTCACTGATAACTCACGCTCGACGATGAGAGATCGACGACATAAGAGAATGAAAGGTTTGTGAAAATCAGTTTTACTAGAAATAATCATTGTTTTTTAAAATTGAAATATTTAATTGAAATATAAAAATTATTTCAAATCTTGGTCGCGAAATTTCAGGCATAATTTATATCCCAATAAGGCGAAATAATGTTTAGCCTATGCCTTTCTTTAGCAGAACGTCTATAATTCTTAAGTCAGGATTAATTTTAAAAATAATAAATCAAACTATGACTTCAACTGTAACAGATTTCTGTGCTCGCCTTTAGTTGCGACTGACATTCCAGTATTTTTTCAAATCGGAATCCACCAGGAATTTCGTTCAAAGTCTTGACATCACTGTTCACTCTCCAAAATGTGACAGCCCAGGACATGAGCGATGCGTTTTTATTGTCCCTTCGATTAAAGATGGTGAATTTGGTGCAGTCTTACAAACAGGCCACAAACTGCTACCCCCATTAACTTTTTTTTAGATTAATAAAAAATGACACCCACCAGTCTCCAACTTGGAGAACAGAAAGTCTAACCGACCGAGAACCAAGAGATCCAGGCTTCGAAATTCGAAGACCATCTTCGACGAACCCACACAAGAACTCTCAACTCAAGATAACCAGACTGTGAATTTTTTAGTAGATTAACTTAATCACCGGCGAAGTCTGATAACAACACTCAGCAGCAATCAAATTATCTAATTAATCGATGGCAGTTTTCGATCAACGCACGTGAGGATGTACATTCTGGAAAAAATTACATGATGTTCAGTTATGTTCAGAATGTACACCCGGTAATTCCCAAATTGTCTGAATGATGCCAACTACTGTCTCAGAACACCAAGTTCTTAAAATAGCGACCAAAAAATCAATGGCCTTAACGGTTACCGGTCTATCCGACTGAGACCCTTCAAGGGCATTTCATAAAGATGGCCCGAACCCGAGGGAACCAGAAAACAAATTGAGGTTCGCGAACGATCTAACTGCAATTTTTCCTTTTTTAAAAAAAATTCAGCTTCAAAGTGCCAAAGTCCGGTTATCACGAAAGCAACTCACGCCGCCTAAATTGCAGCAAGCGCCCGCCTAGACCATTTCTTACTACAATAGATAAAAAAGAAACAGGATTTTGAATCAATTTTAAAGATAAATGGCGAATGCTGTGAGACAAATATCCTTAGATTCTGTAGATGAGAAATAAAAAAGTTACAGCTTCAATACTTGTTATTCGTAATCTCATAACTTAGTCCGTAATTCGTGGAACAAAAATTAGCATCACTTAAGTAATAATCATGAGACAACGAGTGGGAATTAATTGTGAGGAAGAAAAAGGTCAATCTCCATGGTGACTTCCATTTTTTTTTGTCTGTCCACCCTCCGGCGTTCAGAATGTGGGATGCGTCGTTGGAAGTGAGTGACGGTTTGAAATGGTGGACGCGCCCCCCGTCGTGACGTGACGTCATGGTCGGCCGCCTCCCAATTGGACGCGCTCCAAGTGCAATTCGGGGCTGGACAGCATCGAATATGCGCAACGCAAACCCCATTTATTTTATTTTTTTTGGCACCGGGTCACGAAACCACTCCTGGGGCAGGCAAATGGCGTGCGTAGCGAATGGGGGTGCGTCGTGCAATTGAACCGGTATCGAGATGAAGGATCAGTCGAAACACAGAAACAACAAAAAATTAAACTGTCTTTTTAATAAATATAGCGAAGGAAGGACAGACAGAAATTATTTATGTTTACAACGACGTCTGTTGACCTAAAGATGTCAGGATATTCCTGAACCTAGTTTTACAACTAATGATACGTCGCCAAAAAAAATATGACGTCATGACAAACTAATGAGCGTGTGTCTGGTGGCACAGCAGACATCAGCAATTAAAATTGTGACACATATGAGTTCTGTTGGCTTACATTCTGGACTAGCGCGGATCATTAACAGGATGGCATCACTAGATCTATTATTTTAAATTTGTCTGGTGACGTCATATTCAATTAAGTTCACCGCGCCGGTCCACCGTCGATGAAGACCTGCAATCCAAGTGGAATCAGATTTCGTTCCCCCCACACATTAGATAGTTGCAACTCACTCGAGATCCGGTACCCATCGGGTTGTAAGACCTGCTGACCCAGATGGGTAAACCTCCGCGCGTCTCAGAGGGCAGCGAGACGGGAAAACTCTCAGAGGTCACGGCATTTTTAACTGAGGAGAAACGAACAAAATATTACAAACTTGTTACCAATCGAGCAGAACACTTATGTTCAAAACGGGTCTCTCTCGCCCAACAACTGACCCGCGACGTTCGCTCGGAAGCCGTCTCCACCCACCAGGGTGCGCCACCGTCACACACTCACGTAGGGTGGACACGGTGTTGCCCTATAATTACCCAGGTGATAGAAGAGGTCCTCGGAACGTGCCATCGACTTCCGGTAGCGACGGAAGGCGTCGTTGGTGGGCGCGAACACCGTGACAGGGGCGTGGTGTAACGTCGCCTTGGCCATCTCGTTCTCCAGGACCAGCGAGTAGAACTGCAGAGAGAAAGAAAGAAAACGAAACGCGTAATTAGTAAAACAAGTTCATATTTCTTTCCTCGAGCAAATTTCATTTCATAAACAAGATGGAAATCAACGGCTGGTTAGAAATATTAATTGCTTGCTCGGGGATTTATTACATCGCAAACCAGTCACATAAATTTCGAAAAAAAACCTCCAATAACGGGACATGAAAAGTTGTGGTACTCAAACCAGTTGTAAGGACATGAAAGAAACTATTTGGTGAGTGATGCCAAATTTTTTAAGAACCACTGCACTAGATGGACGAAACGGTCTGACAGCTGACCATTCATTCATCGAGGCATTTGGTCGCCTGGGGCTCGACCAAACTATCTGACCGGCGCACCTCTAACTGGAGGAGCACTTTCCAAAATACTAAAAAAAGAAAATTGCGCTGAAACATGAATAATCGATTTTTTATCGCAGCATTTGGAGTTGAAAAGGCGACGACCAAGGATATGTAACTGTTAGAAAACCGACCAACCCATTTGCTAGTACTCACAAATCTAGGTTTATCAGTTTTATCATTTTCTCTGGTGACGTTTTATTCAGTTACTAACGTCCTTTGGTCCTTCACAAGGATAGGTCGTCGTAAGATGCGGCGATCACGGGTTCAATTCCCGGCAGAGGCCTGAGGAATTTTTTGAGGGAGATAAAATCCTACACGAGCCTTCTTCCTTGGGAATGAAAGTATAAAGTGCTGACGTCACTGACCAGGGTGAATCACTGACGTTACATATATCTCGAGGTAAAGAGGTCTCGAAGCGAGTATAACGTGATGACGTCACACCTATGGCGAAGTAAAGCGGTCTCGAAGCAAGTATAAAGCAAGTGCTGACGTCACTGGTCATGGGGAATATAACTGATGTCACACATATGAACAGGTGTAAAGAGGTCTCGAAGAAATTACAATGTGCTGACGTCACTGGCGCGGGCGAGCGTCACTGTAGTCACACTGTATAGTAAATGTGAAGGAGAAAAAGAGGTCACGAACCGATGTAGCAGTCGGATCGAGCAGATGCTGCCCTCTGGTAATGGCGGGTGAATATTATTGCTGCTTGCTGCCCCTTTTTTCCAGGCAATCACACAAGGCACCGGTCAACCAATTTTAGTTTCTAAAATCGGCTATTTCTTCGCCAATCTACTCATTACATTTCTTCAGACGCGACCATTGTGGTTCCGTTCTAAGAAAACCGCACTTTGCTATATTTAAGCAAACATGTTCGATGAATTCCCATCGGGGAGGTCCTGGAGGTGGATCTGGATTCAAACGGTTCCGTCGAGTTTGTGCGAAAAGTGTTCGTCGTTTCCAAGTAAATAAAGACAAGGTTTTTTGATCTATTTCTGCTTCCAGCCACCGTCGAAAAAAATTATGAAAACTTGCCCAGATATTCGCAAATATTTGAATTACATTTTCTTATTTTCCCACCACTTATTACGTCATCCGGCTTTAATCTCAATAAAGTGCAGAATCAAAAACATCTCGTTGGATTTCACTTGTCTTCCGTTCAGCTCCCGAGAATACTCTCAAATTAAATTCGACGATCGATCTTAAAATCTCTGCCACTCTCTCCCGAATCAATATGCGGTTCGGTCGCCGTCCTCCTCCTCTCCTGGCCAACGGGTGTCACGAACAGGTGGCGCTCGACAGCAATCTATATCGATCGATGGTTGCCCAGCGCCACCGAGCGATAGAGACCGGAAGTGGGACTCCACCACCACCACCACCAACACACCTCACAATTTGTCATATCAGACTCAAACTATAGATTATACACAGAGAGCGAGGAGACAGGTGAACCTGAAGCCAATGGACTGCAATCAGTGGAACCTATCATTTGAAAAATATAAATTATACATTTGCCAACTAGAAATTGCTTCGAAACAGGAAAGTCGACCCAAAAATATCACTGATTCAGTATAATTGAGTCATCTGTTTACGGTCGGAATCATTCCTTGTAGGTGGCCTAAAAAAAATACGTCATTTGGATTATCATTTTATCAGAGTTATCTACAGATTTCAATTTTTGCAGGAGCGTGTGTAATGTACACCATTTTGTGCGCATTTTGAAATACTCTGTATTGTGGGTACTATTTAAAATTTTATTGTAATTTCAATACGGGGGGAAAAACAGATTAATCAGTGCTGCCCCAAGCGGCGAAATTTATTTCCTTCATTGATGAAAATACAGCAACTGCCATTCAGAAATCGAATAGAATAGCTAACAGGAAATGCGGCGTTGTCCCAGAAGTCCACATTATGTACTCTGTAGAATCTCTTTCAAATCGAACATTTGAATGAATTATTTCCCCCAAATCGGCGCTTCAGCACTAACTGAGGGTAGTACATTGTTCCACAGTATCCTAGGATAGAAAACAAACGAGAGTGCCGGCGCCGGGAATTGAACCTTTGAGGTCACAAATTAGGTTGCAATTTTAAAGTGAAATTTATTGACCGTTGGCTTATTGATTACAAGAAGGGTGCCCAGTTTTGCCTGGGTTTTTCAGTAACCACTAATAAAATAAACCGGTTATTTTACGTTTACACGATAAACGCAACCGTTTAAATGTGAAGTAACTGTTATATTTAATTTAACGCCATCAACATGCCTCAACATGTTTTTTTTTATATTTAAAAATTAGGATTTTCAATCGTTTGACAATTGTTATGTTAAATTGGAAAAGAATCATTTTTAAAATATATATATTTGATTATTTTATGTTTTTTTAATATTGTTATTTTATTTTATTTTTATATTGAAAATATTATTCCGGTAATAGT
>JAQGBY010001630.1:0-28023 GCA_034698785.1 Mycogona germanica | reverse complement strand
TGACGGATTAAATTGTCTTACTATCGGACATTATTATACTGGTTTCCATTTTCTTGGAATTAGTGTTTTTTCATTTACTCTATTCTAGTCTGAATTGGTTTTGTGAACAATTTTTACAAATAGATTTCTGGATATATTGCAATAATTAACGCCAAAAAACATAATGGTGATTATTGACAAAAGGTCTCTGACGAATTTACTGTGCCATGCTTTTTAATTTCATGATCTGTTTTTCGAACCGAATTAATACATATAACGGAAAATTTCATGCTCACCATCCGCATTGATGATCAAGGTTCCGATAACCCCCTTGTGTGCCTGGATCCGCTTCAAGGTTTCCTCAACTTCGGACTGAAGTAAACGAAAATAAAATGAGTTTTGAAAAAGAAAAAAGCAATGCTTTTCAATTGTTCTCCCTTTGCAACTGGCAAGCAAATTTCCAAACTCGGACATCAAGTGAACTCGGCAAGTTAAACCGTTTGGGCTGAATCATGAATGGATTAGGAAACAACCAAAAAAAATCTATTTGTGGTGTTTAGGTTTATTTATGCCTTTGTTAGTGCGCTAATGGACACTTGTTTTCCAGATTAGCAGTTGTTATCCCGATTAATTGATTTCATGTGTGGTTGTTGAAATATCAGCTATTACAATGCTGATATTTGACGAGCCCCGCGCCAGCTCACGGAAGATGTGCCAATAAAAAAATATTGCAGACATTCATTCGCTAGTCAGCCAAAAAAACTGTTTTTCACCATTCTTCAGAAACATTACGTTTAATAAAATCAAAGGATGCTTGACGGTGTATCCATGGAAACCAAAATTTATATTTTGGGGCCACCTCCCTCCCTTTTTGGGCTCGGTCCTAGATTAACTCCGTGATTTTGTCAAAGGAAATTCTAAATTAATCCTTGCTACATGGACACCAACTCAAAGCACGATCAACCCTTGTCATGTCTAGACATTCTCCAAGTAAATTAATTGAACAGAAACAGTGAATATGCTTAAGAAATCAATAAAATGTCAAGTGATCTAGTCACGAAATACACAACTCACCGCCATCTTGATTCTCAGTCGTAACCAGTCGACGTTACCGATTACGTGTAATCGTTACCATGACTTATTTAAAGTACCGGAAATAATCATTACCAGCTTCTTCGCCCTTTCCGATTACTGCTGCTGATAGATGCATCAGAAAAGCAGTCTCGCCAAGAAATAAAATTTGGAATATTGGGATTTAATAAACGCACCCAAACTCGATCCGAACCACACCAACCAAAATGGTGGGTTGTAAAACGGTAGGCGCGGTATTTTTAAAACTTACTTTCCATGTCAAAATACATCACATCTTGTGTAATAAGTTTTCCGAAATTTTTTTCATATCAGATATTGAATTAAAATACAGACCAAGAACATTATAAGAATGAGCCTTGTTTATAATCTTGTTTCAAGTTCTTTTTAATTTGAGTGATTCTGAGATTTTTGGTTGAATTCACAAGTTTAACGTCATTTCTCACCATGAAAAAAAGGAAGCTTAAAACTAAATTTAAACATGTACAATGTTTGACATGTACAACGTTGCTGATATCGAGGGACTACACAGTTATATTCAACAAAACCAGGCTAAACCAGGCTCGGATGGCTCAGCCTGACCATTTATTTAGCCTGGTTTTGTGGTCGAGGGACTACACAAAGTTATATTCAACAAACCCAGACTAAACCAGGCTCGGATGGCTCAGCCTGACCATTTATTTAGCCTGGTTTTGTGGTCGGTGAACCACCAATAATAATCTTAACTATAGACACACAAGTAAAACTAAAGTAAATAACGTCCAGATATTTTTTTATTTTCATGCGCAACCGCTGTCTTTAATCAAAACTAGAAAAATCTTGGTAATCATGAATGAGGAAGTGAAAACAAAGGTCCATCAATTAAATAAATTTGTCAACAAGATTCTCAACCCACGAAAACATATCACTTTCTTCTATAAATAAACATATAGAACAGCTATCTACTACCAGTCTTGATGTTCTGAGAAACAGTTATCTAAATCATTTTAACCCCTCTACCCCTTTTGCTTATCTAGCATTTTTTCATCCCAAGTCATAGTTTCAAACCAAGTCGCCCCCCCCCCGATTTACCAAATTGGCAAAAAATGAAAATACATTTTCAGTTTTTATTTTTGGGCAAATCATTAAATCTTCCAGTTTAAAAAGATGTTGGTTTATATTTCAGACACATATGTACTCTCTTCACAGAATCAGTACACTGTGTGTAACGCATCGTATTCATTATCCGGTTTGAAGCACGACGGGTGAAACGATCAACGTTCTTCCGTCAATCGTGTTACATAATTTAAAAGATAAACAAAAAAAAAACAATTTTTACAATCAATTCGGCATTGAAAAATCACATGCTATCGTCATAAGACACATTTCCGGGAGCGGGTTGCATAAAGGTATTTGAAATTAAATTGAAAACTTTATCAAGTAAGCATAAAAGCCAGAATCTTTTAGATGAAATTTGCATAACATTTGAGCGAGTCTCCAAACCTTTAAAAAATATATGCAAACCGTTCTCGGTTGTGAATGCAATTAATTTCGGACTGTAACAGCATACATCATCGTACGGAAAAAGTATTTCTAATTTATCTTGATTCTGACAAACACGATTATTTTTTCAACCAGCATTTCACTCCTAACTTTGTCTAAAAATACCTTCCCTCCAATTCTAAACACACAAAACTGTCCAAATTCATTGAAATGCGTCACAAGTGGACTTTAGCTACCTGCGTTGCATATCGTCTACAAATTATAAAGTTGAGTAAAATCAGCCACCCTCAGACAGAAAATGCATATTTCGTACTGATCTGGGTTAGTTTTTATTGGATTAAAAAAAACATAGATCAAAGGCAAATCAAAATTTCACATTTCGCAATTATTAAATGGCATTTGCTTACTTTCATCTTAGATAGATGTGAAACCAACCCTTTGTCTAAATGTGTCAAGTACATGTAGATGCATCACAACGCATGACTTC
Organism: Mycogona germanica; assembly: GCA_034698785.1. Classification (NCBI taxonomy): domain Eukaryota; kingdom Metazoa; phylum Arthropoda; class Diplopoda; order Chordeumatida; family Chordeumatidae; genus Mycogona; species Mycogona germanica. Next base: position 24,986 of record JAQGBY010001630.1, on the reverse strand, counting down.
AAGAAAAAGCGTTGAATAGAAATTAAACTAAACTGGTCACACTTTATATTCTCAAACATCTGAAGTTTCTTAAATTTTGCTGAGAAACACAACTACTGTGATCCTATTTAAGTGCGCCAAAGAAAAGTGTTTCGATAATTTGTACTTTCTTTTTAATGAATCCCATGGCAATCCATTAAAAACAAGACCACACTTTTTTAAACAGATAAAATGTACTGCAGGCTTGATATGGAACCTGAATGTCTTCACATTTTTGCGATACTCAGAAATTTGGAAGAAACAAAAACTTTGGACCGAGAATCAGCAACAATTACTCAGATAGGAATAGAAGGCGATGGTAGTATTAACTAAAACGATGGGAACTGCAGGACTGCAATTAAAAACTCGGAAGTCTTAACGGAAATTTAAAAGTTTTTCTATAAGATAAGAAAATGTAGATTTGCGAAACACAAAGACAAACGTAAGAACTCGCACAACCCAATAATTTGAAAAATAAAAAGGATTCTTTTTACCCTATTTCTGGTAGCCAGCAGATAGCCAGAAATATGGCTTTAAAAAATCCTTTTTCTTTTTCAAATTATTGGGTTGTGACGAAAGTCTTGGGCGAGGTCTACGTGTTTCGCAAATCTACATTTTCTTAATTTTCTTATCTTCAGTTAAGACTATCTTCGCTGCCGAGTTTCTAATTGCAGTCCTGCAATTCGCATCGTTTTAGCAACAATTACATCGGTCGCCCTGTTCGAAATTACAAATAAAAGAAGTTGTAGAATAGGATAGGAAACTGCGCATTTAATGGTTTGAAACTCTTTCTAGTTTGTAGAAATTTTAACATTTTTTGGACTTGTTCGTTTAAAAAAAGATGCTAATAACTATACATGAAAACTAAAAAAATTCCCCCAGCACTACACAAGTAATAACAGCTCTTGCATCACTTGACAACGCCTAATAATATTAGTAATAATTACTGTTTCGTATATAACACAGACTTCAAAATTTGCCACAAGAAAAAATAGTATTTTTTTTTTGAATAAAAATATTGCAAAAATTGTACAAACAACATAATAACGCGTGGATCGATCATTTCACTGATGATTGGTGAGGATGGTAGTTGGTGCTGGTGAGTGAGAAGATTTTTTTCTTTTTTGTTTTTTTTTCTCCAATTTATAGCAATAATTATCATAATAACAAATACTAAAAATGACAACAGTATGGTAATAGTGATATATGAAGGAGTGTGTGTTTGTGTGTGTGTGTGTATGTGATGCGCGTGTTTGGGTTAATTTCTAGTTTTGCGATATCTCGATGGCAATGCACAGTAGCGAGTTGAAAAGGTAAACAAAAAAGGTAATTGGTTCGTTAAATAACACGTATCACGAGATCCAGTTTATGGAGCGATCCCGGACAAGGGAGGGGATTCGAGAGCCAATGTCACGAACATGTAATGAAAAACGGGGCGGGAGAGAGGGGAAGAGATAAATCACGACAAGTAGACGAACCGACTTGTGGTGGAGGAATAAAAACAAAAACTAAAAATTCACTTTGAGGAGGGTCGTCGAGGATCGTACGATTTGCCCACACCTCCAACAATTGTTCTTTTTTTTACTTCCCGCGTCGAAAAAAGAAAAGAGAGAAGAAAAAAAACAGAAAATGAATTCATATTTTCTTTAATGGATGAATGCCATGTGTTGTATTTTTATAATGCGGTGTCGCACTGTCGTAGATATCGCGAGATATTTTTTTATTTATATTTATACAGATAATATATGTATATATTCTCTCGATTCTTTGTGTGTGAACCGAGTCTCCTTTTCTCAAGTCAATATACAAGTGTGAGGGGGGGAGAGAGGTGGGTGGCGGTGCCAGCGTTCGGACCTACACCTTCTGCCCCTCAAAGTGCTGGATATATTTATACTGCTATTTACAATTTTTTTTCCTCGTCGCCTCTCTGTTTCGGCCAATCAACAGCAATGACACCCGGCTTCATCAAGAGTTCTCCCTTCTCCCGGCCACCAATTTATTGATGACCTCCAAACAAGCGGTTTCGCCGACGGTGTTGGTGGAGGGGGGATACTGGCGTATCAAAGTGGTGCGGCAAACTCGAGTCTCGATTCGTATAACAATGAAGATTGGGGTTTCCTTTTTTTGGCCACACACGAGCACACTCGCGGCAAGTCTCTGGTCAAACCGATGCAGAGTCGGCGATGTCGTTGGCGAACCGGTGGAGGTGTTGGCGCATTAACCGCAACACCCCGCACCCGCGAAAAGTTGATCCTCCCCTTTGCTGGTCACACACGCGATCACTCAGGCTATGGGCTGAAAATGACTCCACGCACGAGCATCCATCGGTGTCTGCCGAAGCACAGTTGACAGTCATTGAGACCTTATCCGTCGACAGGAGGGCACTGGACCACGCAGATCCCATCGTCCAACCTCGCAGCGACATGTTCCTCGGATCTCCGCACGTGCGTCTGCTCAAACGTGTCAAAAGTTTGTCGGGTCCAAAAAATAAACGTTCGATGGTCGCCGTCGCGCCACGGGGGGGAGGGGGTGGCTAACCATTCCAGGTGGCCTGGGGATGCACCAGCGGCAGCCTTCATCGGCTGGCACGCTCGACCAAAGCGTCCATGTGGGGCGAACAGGGGGCGGCACATTCGTCGTCCTCCACTTGGCGGCATGGGCACTATGGAGTCACCCGAGATAGGCACGATCTGTGTTGGATGTTCGTTTGCCACAGCAGGGGTTGGCAAAACGCGAAGGTACACATTAGAAGATTTTTGTAATTCTTTCCTGTACGCTTTCTTTTTGATCCGTAAAGCGTTTCTTTCTCGTAGCGCGCCCCTTATTTAAGGAAGGCCTTGTAGAGCGACACCGAGCGACACGTCTCTGGCTCCTGCTCCATCAGAAACACTAGATCCCTGAGATTGACCCTTTTCACTCGTGGACGCAGAACCTGGATTACAAGAGTGAATATGAAACGGAAGAGAAAACATAAGACGGACGACAAAGATTAAACGGCAGTCAGACAAAAATACTTTCAAAATACTTGATAGCTGAGATCGTCCTATCCGCCCTGGTCACAATTTTTTATATACACATCACATTTCCTTTCTTTTCTGGTCCTAATCAATTTACACAGTCGTTTTTGGGACCATAAACAAATGAAATGGTTATTAAATTACCAATCACTGAAGTCGCTGCACTACAGGAGTTTCTGTACCCTTCTTGGTGCTTAGGAAGCCACAGACTAGTCTAACGGTTCATCCGTGTTTTTCCTGGCGCATCTACAAGCGTGACTATCATTTTGTGAAATTAATCACAATCTCGTTCATCGGTTTCTCGTTTAGTTCGCCAATTTTTTTATTTTATGTACGTGCATGTGTGAATTTAGTACTCTTCGTGCATAAACTTTTGATTTCTTCAGATAGTTAACAATTGACAAAATTCTTAACACGACGTTTAGATTTCAGTCGGAAACACTACCTGTGCCTTTAACGACGATGAAGCACTCGCGTTGTTCCCGGACCCAAGTGACGAACCAGACTTGAAAGGACAACAAATATGGTTAATGAGTGACTAGCTACATTAACGTGGTCATTCGCCTTATGAGTTTGAACGGGTTCGTAGCAAGTGGAAAATGGTTTATTTGAGGCTTACCTGCTGCCCGTCCCCGCTACTGCTGGAGGCTTGTGATTCAGTTTTAAGCCTTTTCCGTGGCCCGATGGCCAGCAGCGCCGTGTTGTTGGCTTCGTCATTTCGCCTAGCTTCCAGCTCGGCCCGTTGCATCTGAATAATAAACATAACGTCAACAAATGAGCTACTATTAACAACTTCCACACTAAGGCGACAACATGGACAAGCTTAGTTACTTCTGAAATTAAGAAAAAAAAACATTGCTTTTCTAGGTACTTATTTGTTGGTGTTTCAACATGGCCTCAAACACGGATCAATAACTTTCCTATAAAGTATTACAGAAGAACTCTGGTATTTTTGAAAATAGTTACCAAATAATTGATGAGATAATTAACAAAAAAAAAAATGAAAATAAATAAAATGCAAAATTAGAACTATGGACCAAAGATCGTGTTAAACAATGCAGTCGATTCAACGATGCAGTTCGAGAGGAAATCCCACCCACCTCTTTGGCCTTCTGCTTGAGCTTGAGCTGCTCGGGGTCCTCCAGTTTAGAACGGCTCTTGGCCGCTCTCAGTAACATCTCGCGCTCCTGCTCCTCGTGCCTCCGCTTCTCCAACCTGTCAAGCTCCTCCAGAAACTTCAACTGACCCTTTACGTCCTGACCAACCTCGTGTCGGAGATCACCCTGCCAGAGGTAACGAATGTCAATCATGAATAACAAATGAGTATTAATTGCACGAACATACATACATAGGGAACCAAAGATTGTCTCAAATTGAAGATATCGGGCAATTACTCAGAAACACTTAGCTCCATGAGGTAGTGGGTGGTGCTTTTCTGTTATAGAATGCATATCACTCTTACATGCAAGTTTCTTCGTTCAAACTAAATGGTCTCTTAAATTTAAATTCATCGAATTTCCAAAGCAACTAATTTTAAAATACCAGTACATTATTCACCAAATTCAAAAACAAAAGATCTCGTCGCGATTGAAAGCTTAAATCCACCGGTTTCGCGAACGAACATGACGTTCACAATTGCTACTGACCTTAACGACCTCAAGCCTGTGTTCCGCAATGATTCCGACTTTCTCTACCAGGTCTTTTAACCTCTCCTGCGTGGCGTGACTCACAATAGCAGCCACCTCAGGAGGCGGTTCTTCCAGTCCGAATCGTAAAGCTGGCGACCCGAATAAAACAATAAGTACATCGCGGTGACCAACAATTTGAGTAGACAATAAAAAACAGCGGATGAAATGCTCACCTATTTCTCGTATCCTTCTCTGAAGGGGATTAGTGAATAAAAAGTTCTCGTCCTTACAAGACCGAATTTTGGAACCGATGAAATCAGCGTTTTGCGCCATGATCCGGGCACTCTCTTCCGCCAGATTGACGCCACCCATGGCAGCCACGTCGTTTATGTCGTCTTCGTCTCTGCGCGAAAGTAGCAATGGAAACGACATATGTCATCGAAAGGGTTGCTATCATTTTGATCGAGTGTGAGCTATTAGCGATTCGCTTTGAGTAACAGTGCTGAGAGGTTGGATAAGAAAAGAAAATGAGATTTACTTTAAGGTCGATGAAAAACTGCGCTTCTCCTTGGCCGCTGCGACCGAGGCTGCCGACAGGCTGATAGAGGCAGCCGTCGATATCGTGGTGGCGGCACCACTGACAACGACAGAGGGCGCTGTGGTGATGGTGGCTGCGGAGACCAGGGATGAGGCCGATGACGATGAGACGGCAGAAGCAGCGGACGAGGCGGCAGCGGCAGCTGCGGTGGCGTTAGCCAAAGCGGTGGCTGTGGCCGCCGCTTTGGCCCCTGCTGCCCTGGAGATGGTGGGCGGCCGTTGCAGTCCGGTGACCATGGCCTGCGTGAAGGCCAGATTGCTGGGCGTGGTGGATCGGATGGCGCCCTGTCCCACCGAGGTGGGCGTCGAAACGGTTGAGATGAGGGGCGGAGCGAACCTTGGACCGGGCTACAAACAGGAAGAAGAGCAATCAGACAATAGGGACTCCGCATCATTATAATGGAACATGTGAATGGACTCAGAAAAATGCATAAAATATTTCTGAATCATTCAGTAGCTCTTGTGAACCAAGCGTGGACAGAATATAATGCGGAATTAAATCTAGCTTAACGAGGTTAGGGTTTACGAAAAGAAAATTGGAGAGCTGAACGCGGGATTCAGTTGTAAAAATAAATATTTTTAAAATTACAAAAAAAGTATTTCAACATTGTGTTTCTCGATTGAAATACAAATATTTTAAAACTAACTCTACTCTTACTACAGATGTTACGAACATCAACTGCAATGCTGTTTGGTTACCAAACTGAAAACACAACTGTTTTAATTTCTACAATTTCCGCTTTGTCTGTTTGATTGTCAGGCAACTTTCTGATACTAACTACCGTCGTTCGTCGCCTGAAGTGCAATCGGACACGGCATATCAAAGAAGCGCAATTAAAATAAAAAATAAGTAAAATTCAAGAGAGCAATATTTTAAAATAAATAAAAAAGGGGTTGGCTTTACCTGGTAAACTCTTACCTGCCGCGTGGGGCGATTGATGCCGACCATGCGGTGCGCCTGCGCCACAGCCGCCATCTCCGTGATGGAGGCCTGCGTGTTGATGGCGCCCGGCGCGTGGTGCGACATGAAGCGCACCGACGGCGGCTGAAGCGGCACCTGACCGTGCTGCTGGCCCAGATTAGCTCGCTGAGTCAGCTGCACCTGGGGGGCGACGGTGGTTGTGACGTGTGACTGGTGCTGCGGCTGCACGCTCGCGGTCATGCCGGGTAGCTCGGCGGCGGGGGGAGGCCGCACGCCCTCGATACTCAGCTCCTTGGTGGTCAGCGAGTACCTCAGGAAGGGCAAACTCTTCTGCAGGAACACAAAAACGGATTTGGATAGCGTTATTAGAAAACACGTTCAAATGTATTCCCGCAATATGAGTGAATCGTGAATGTCTAATATTACAATTACAAATTACGAACATTCATAAGATGGCCTGCCATTCAATATTTTTTCCAGAATTTGTTTAATGCAGTTAGCAACATATTACATGTAATCAGAATTCCAAGTTCTATAAGACTTTCCAGAGCTGGAAATTTCACAGTGTAACTAAAGTGTTACCTTTAGGAACGGGATGAGACACGGTTGTGGCGACGAATTTAGCTCTCTCTGAAGTTGATTGGTGAAATCCTCGGGCAGCACCACCCCGTCCTTGGGAAGAGAGACACGGGCACATTAGCGAATTTGGAAATCGTCTATTGAATTTCAGATTCAAATGCCAGGATACAATAAGTGGTACTCACAATCAGACCCTGTATTAGATTTTTTACGTTGGTAGCCACCTGTTCCGGCTGGTCACTGGCGAGGCGCAAGAGGGTGGACAGAAAATTCTTACACTTCTTTTTGGCAGTGTCTGGCGACATCTGATAATAGAAAGGGGCGGGGAAAACATGAGACGTCATTAAAAACTATGTATTTTCAGTTGTTTCACGCAAATGGTATTTCGTGAGAACGCCAAGAATCTCGAAATCATAGTCAAACCGGAATCACTACATGATTTTTTATTTAGATACAAATATATATATAATCAATTTACACACCTGAGGCGCCGTGGAGCTCTGGGCGCTGGGTGCACTGGTGACGGAAGTGGCTACAGGCGTCGGCCCCACATTCGATACCATGGCGGCCGACATGTGGGGAGTGGTGGCGCCCCCTGGCGAGGCCAACGCTCGCTGTTGCTGCAGATGCTGCGCAGCGGATTGGACGGCAACGACAGGGTTTCCCTAAAGAGGGAAAGGGGGAGACAACAGAGCCAAGCGCCAAAAAGTCAAAATTAAGAATGGGGGAAACACTGAATCGCATAACTAGGTTAAAAATCAAACAGGGTCGTTTAAATAGGATCGCTGTCAGACAACTCACCCTCACAGTGCCGTGATGCAGCACTGAGGGCGAGGGCAAGGCGGAATGCGTGGTGGTAGTGTGCGACATGGAGCCTACGAGACCACCCGTGGACGCTTGGCTCTGCAACACCGTGTGCATCACGTGTGGCGATTGCTACAACGGGGAGAAAAGAAAATAGAACCGTAAAGCACAGTTTGGGAATACGGTTAAGACATGCTGACTTCGTAGCACTTTGCAGAACATCGCACTTTTGAGAAAAAATGTTAATGGTCAGCGAAGCTCTGTTATTCGTAAATTAGAAAAAATTTGACAAATTAGATCATAAATGAGATCAGATTGATAAATTCAGTCCCTTTCATTTATCAAGAATTTTGACTCAAGAGATCGCGATTCTGCATTCCGTGCGCGAAGTGCTTGTCTCAAAATAATGAAAATAGTTAAAATAATAAATAAAATAAAAAAATATGTATACCGATCGGAAGAATTGCTCCTGTTTTACCTGCTGCATTTTCAGGTGTTGATTGGCATGCGACACCGGTAGGGTGACCGTCATTGGTTGGGAGGTGATTGCTCGGACCGATCCAGGCTGCGTTCCAGGCTGGAAACACACAAAAAGAAGAAAAATAATTTAGTTATTATACCTGGCATTTGAAATTCCTGAACAATTGTAATAACCTCGCATAAAAAGTGATCGATCAACAAAGAATGCTAGAATGCTAGACACGGTAATCCGACAGTTACAGTGAAGTACGATTGGATTGATATTTACAAAAATCTTGATGACTGGCCATGCTATTAAATTGCCTTTCTAGGCTCAAAGCCCCTACGAGGCGACCTGGTAATTTTGCCTAACGTAGGCTGCCTAGGAAAGGAGTCTTTAAGGTGCCCCGATATCGTACAGGCACGGGCCTCATTTTGACTCAATTCCGAAGAAGGAATTTCTCTTGCCCAAAAAATTCCGAATGTGTCTGCCGTAATCGAAATCGCGATCACGGGCCGCGAGACAAGCACGCTAATCACTCGGCCACTAGACACCTCTCAGACAACGCTAGACTCAGTCATAACCCAATCATATTTCACTGTAACTGTCAGATAGATGATTCATTTCACCGTGGCATATCTTGGGGGCATGTCTATTTGCATGTGACGGTATTCTTTCTTTTGCCGTTGCTGCATTCGGCCGCGTCAAGCAAATTAATGTATGCATTTCTTAAGGACTGGTGTGTCGAAAATTCTACGATGTAGGTCAAATTATATTACACGCCATCGCCGTGAGCAGGAAAAAGACCCATGGACTTTATCCTGTGACTGACTGACCACACTACTATGACATCCCAGTCCCACTTTTTGATTTTAAGAACTTTTCGCCGTCGAACGCAACTGATGAGAAAAATGGGACTCTCGGAAACGTTATTGCATCCCGGTATCCTGATCGTAATTATTTCAAATTTTTCGTGAACTCTGCGTTTATGCGAATATCAATCCAATATTAATGACCGTTACGTTTTCTTCAAAACAAACTTTATGACACAATAATTAGAAGATGCCGTTGGCGAATAATAAGAAAAGTATATATTTCTGGATACAATTGAAATAACGAGACAACGAGTCCCTAAAAACATTAAGGTTTACTAATTAACTTTTTTTTTAATTATATCAATTTACACATATGCTACCAAAAATCGAAACAAAAAATGCTTTAGATTTTTAGCACGATGCAGCCACCAAGATTTATACTTGTTTTCATTTAATGACTATGTCATCTTCATTTTATGTTTTCTCAAATTTTTCGTGTCCCTCTTTTATCAGTTTTTCGCGTCTGTTTGTTAATCACAACTTCCAATTTTAATTAACCGCAAATTTGTAAACTGATGTAATTTTTAAAAAAAGTGAATGTGAACCTTAATGGTTTTAGAAATTTCACTTGTTGCCGCGTTATTTTAATGGTACCCAGCAATTTATACTTTTTTATTATTTCAGTTTGACTTCTGTCTGACTTGAGCGCTCAGAAACGGCTTAACGCAGCGCAATGAAATATTACCTTTGGCATAGTTATAATATATTTATAACAACATTTTGGAAAATGCAATTTAAAAATATTGAAATATGGACGCCATAGTCGCCAAATAGTCTCCACATAGACGGGAGTAGGATTCTCATAAATGTAAAGCCAAAGATATTGAATCAGATGTTCATTTAATCCTGACGATAATTTCTGCGATCGCAATCAAAAGTCAATTAGGTACACCTGATATTCTTGAGTTTCGAACACGAGACACGCAACTCTACGCTAAGTAAAAAATACCCGAATCAGGAGCTCTCAATCTCATGAGCTAGGCAGGCACACACACACACTTACCGGGTAGAATCTGTACGAAGCTTGTCCCTGCACTGCGCCACCGGCTCCGGCACCCAAGGTAGCGCCGACGTTCACCAGTTGATACTGACCATTTTCGGTTTTCACCAGAAGCGTGCCACGAACCATGCCGGGCTGCAAGGTTATCGTGTTCTGAAAAAGATACATTAGGTCAAATTAGGCGGCTGCTCCAAACATGGTTAATGAGAACTGGGCACATAATTCACGAACAAGAAAGTGAACAGAGAAAAGATTAGAAAATAACCATAGAACTGATGAAGATAAGTGATAGATAAAGCAAAAAAAAACCTAAAAACCTTTAGAAGAGAACCATGCCGCTTCAAATATGCGGATATGAATCGAATAAATGTCGAATTACAATGAATATTGATTGGCTGGTGTCGAGTGAGAGTTTACTCAGGATGATAACTGTCGTCGGGCAAGTCAAAAATGTGATTTCGAAGAGAGTGCAAAACGCATTACACTTGTTGGAATGCGCCCGTTGCTTATTTGGGGATTCAAACAGTCACTATCAGTTGTTTTTCATGCATCCATTCTGACAACTGATCACTTCTCATTGTGGGCGATCTCGAATTTCGCTTGAAAGCAAGTCAAAACATCCGCCTGCCCCCGCGCCTAGACATTCGAATTTGCATTTCCCATCGGCATCAAAATTATTAATCTTTAGATTACTGTACAGTTACTACTGACTAATGAAAGTCAATTTTAGAAGTTCTTAGCGAGCGACACGGTTCAGTTTCAGCTCAGACCATAGCGTAGAAAGTGAGAGAAAGCATCAAAGTGACATTGTGCGGCCCCAACCTGCACTCCGTGGGCTCCAGGTGTGCCCGGCCGTGCGCCAACTACCTGGGGACCGGCCGCGATCCTCACGGGATGGTTGCTGAGCACGACGCGCGGCGCCAACGACTTCTGGCCGATCGGAACTAGGGGTCCGCTACTACCGGGTCCGGCCGCCCGCACCGGATTCACGTTGACGATCTGCACGCCCTGCAGGATCTGCTGGTTGGACATAACCATGTTAGTGACGCCCGGATTGGTGGTGCCCCCGGCCGACGTCACCGCCGACTGGGTTGGCTGCGTGCCCGGCTTGCTGGCCACCGCGATCACAGTCTGGGTGGGGTGACCCTAGAGTGGAAACGAGAGGGGAAAGGTGAGAAACACGGGCGACGGGTACTGGCATTAGAATTTGAAGTTTGGTGGCAAGAGCGAAGCAAATTTAACAATTTTAATAGAAGTCACTCAAGGACAGCGCGCTCGACAAAAGACGAATAGTGATGGCTTCGAACTCTTTACTGTCGCACTCAGTGCTCCAATCAACTAAGCTGTGGCGATTCAAACCCCCACAACTATAAAACTAATATTTTTCATAAATGTCAATTTTTTCAGTATCTGGAGTTTCCCGCTCTGTTCGTCTTTTATCCAACGCGTTGTGCAAACGTGATAGGTAAGACTGACTAGTGAAAGTCTGTAAGTGTATTTAAAATCATTTAAATACACTTACGTATGATGAAAAATGGTTTTTAAAAAAAATTCGAAACGAGCACCCAATTTCATAATTAAAAAACAAAAGATACAGCATCTTATACGCTAAAAATATATAAAACGGAAGGAAGTGCTCATCTTCGGAAAGTTTACGTTTCAAATTGTCTGAAATAATTTTGAAAACATCTCGCCAGTTTGTAATTTCATTTGAAATGAGATTGAAATCTACAAGCTCACAAATTAATGTAGTTTCAAAATAAAATGTGCGCAAATAACAATTAAAATTTAATGCCAGTGAATTTAAGTAAAGTAAATTTCTTTTGTGCAACTGACAGATAGAATATCGACAGAGAAGCACAAAAAAGCCTAAAGGTTTTGATGGAACGACACGAACAGTGCATAATGATGTTTTCCATAGTCTTTTGTGTTCAAAGATTAGATCAATTTGTTGCGGAACCTAATAATTTGCAGTATTTTGTGTTTGCATCAATTTTAAACACATGCATATTGTAGCACGAATAGTAACAGACAAAAATGTCATTTAAAATCAATTGAAACATGTGTGTGGCTGAACAGTAAGAGCTAGCTGTAAACTTCATTGACATAATAAGTGTTCGGGGTTTGTTTAATTATATAAAAAATATTGTGCATTCGAAAAGAATGCGAAAAGAATTGTTCGGTCCACACATGCAATTTTTAACGAGATATCGCTATTTCTGAGTTAATTTCATTAATGTGTACATATGTCAAATGTGATCAAATTGATTTGATTATGCACGGTTATAGGTGAACAATTCCTACTTGATGTAACGGCACAAAAACAGAACAACGCAAGACAGCACACTTTCGAATACGATTGCAAGTCTGTAGAACGCAAGAACACAAAGTTTTGCAGGTGGCCGAAAAAGCCGGTGTACCATAACACAGACGATAAAGCTAACCAAACCTGAAGCACTTTCGTCGGCTAGGAAAAGTGTGCAGTGCTCCCAAGAATGTGTACAAACGTGGCAACGTATACAAAAAATACAACCCTCAAGAATAATAAAAATAAAACATCGGAAGGGGACGAAGAAAGCAACGATATCGCGAAAAGGGACAATCACAACGGCGACAGTTTGGAGTGAGCCAAGTCGGTCCGGGCAAGTGCAGTGCGAATGCAATATAGAGAATGAGTGGTGTAGCCAATATGTGTCAACCAACGACTAGATGATCCCAAGTTTTTTTTAATTATTTTTTATTCTAGAGCGAAAATAGAAATTATATAATATACTTGTTGGGGGTAATAGTGATCCGACGGACGAGTCATCGGGAACCGAGACATCAGTTGGGCTGTCGGATCGGTTCCCATATAATCGGGTCGTCTGCCAACCCGACCTCGGTCGGATGGTAACGGCTAAGAAAAAATGCAAGAACTGAAGTAACTTGTGCCGGAAGAAATTCACTTTCAGAGGTTACAGGGTTGCCAGAATGAAAAATTACTTGAGAATTAAAAAAAAAAATTAGAATAGGGAGTTTGCGTTTTCTCATTTTGCACCATCAGCTAAACTTTAACATGAAAAGTGGCGTCACACCACGTCACGTTGACTTAGGCAAATTCCTAACTGTTGATGGAATCGGATGTAGCTTTTTTTTTCATCTCCCAAGATTTTGAAAATAATCTCACAACTAGTACAGGCAATCGAAAATAAAAATTCTTTCTTGTACAATTTTCGGTGGAGTGTAAAGCAAATTAGAATATCAACAATATTAAAAAATATATATATCTCATGATATTTTTACGAGCTATCCAAAACAAATATGACTACACCAACTGCTACGGAGTCGAACCACAAATTTAAAATTTCAACCAGAAAGGGAATCGCACAATTCAAATATGTATTTTTAAACCACTTGGCTTATGAAGCCGAGTTAGCGGATTGTATCGAATCAAAGACTTGGATTAGAATTAAACCTAATTTGGGAATTACTCCTTTCGAACGTCAATCCGCGATCTTTTCCAATTTGAATTTCAAAATCCGGATCAAACATGAGTGATAAATTTCAGAGAATATTAGGAAAATCTGATGTTGCTTGACGTTGAGCTTGACGTTGGGTTAAATGTAAAATACGTCTCAACTGTAGTGAATTCAGTATATTGCTTAATTCAGTGGGCCAACGCTATTCGAGGGTCACATATTCCCTAGTACCCCAGGATCGAATAAACGAGTCAGTGGGGTCATCCTCTAACGGTAAAAATATCCGCAAATTCACTGATTTGTAAAAGGTAGTTGGAGAAGGCAACTTAAGTGATTAAGCGCCTAAGTGATTATCCAAATGCACTAAACCTCATTATTTTAAACTTGGAAAATGTCAACTACTACTACAGCTAAACCAAAATACTACACACTGCGGAAATTCGCATTCCTCTGTTAATGATTTTCAAAAAAGATTTCATCATTATGGTGGTGACATTCACTTAAGTGATTAACAAAAGAAATGTGGAAAAAAAAAGTGCTTTATGCTTACTTTCCTCACCTGCTGCTGCGAGGTGGGAATGATGAGCGGCTGCTGGCGGGCCGCCACGTTGGCCAGGTTCTGCATGGCACCGATGCCGGTGACGCTGACATGCGCGCCGGTCGCGCTGGTGGCCACGGCGGTCACAGCGCCGCCCGGTATCTTACCGGTCGCCCCGGCCATGGTGGTGATGACACCCAGTGGCGTGCCAGCCTTGGAGGTGGTGAGGGCGGCAGCGATGGCCCCGCCGCCGCCCACCCCCGCGTTGCCGTTGGGGATGGTCCCGACGGGGCCCCCGCGCTGCAGGATGCCAGGCGTAGTGGGCGCCGGCACCCGGATCGTCTGGAACTGCAACGGGAAAAGAAGAAGGGAAAAAACTTTTAAGGAAAAATAATTTTTAAATGCAGATATTCGGAAACTATTTAGTAGAGCCAACATGAAGTCATTTTAACAGATTGCTGGGATGGAATGGATGGGAATTGTTGAATTTGTGGCTGTTGACAGTAGATGGAATATCAATCTAATTCCAGAATAATAACAATATAATAATAATAACAACAATAATAACAAAAAGTACACGTAAAAGATAGCAATATTAAGCCTTGTCTTGGCAGAATTGCCATGCCGACCCTTGGGGAAGTTTTAGGGCGGAAACGCTGGTGGATCTCCTCAATAAATATCATAAATAAGTCTGAAATCATACAACGATAATGCGAGATTTCGACGAATTATTAGGTGCCGCAGGTATTCAATTGCACATTTCAGACTGTCGGTTAATATTACCGAACGCGGTAGAGAAACACAATTAATATAGGGCGACCAACAGTGTCGTGTTCTAAGATTGTTTCTGGTACGATGCACTGGCCAAGTGTCTGTTTCCGAATTTGAAATCCAGGATTTTCGCATTTACAATATATTACAATAAACGCTACAGATGAAGTGTCTAACGTGTTTCTTTAACTTTATACCAAAACTGTTTTCAATTTTCAAAAGTGAGTGAATTGTTTAGCAATAACTACGCTCACAGTTCCCAACAGGAGCAGACGACCTTGATACGTCAAAACTGCATTCAATATTTAAAGAGTTCTAGAGATTGGCCATCTTTTTGTAAGCGAATTATTGAAAGATCATTTTTATTTTGTAACTGCTATTATATGGTGATCAGAAAATATATTTTGTATTTTACAAGAAAACTGATAACAGGTTAAGAAATTATGTTGCTTACATTAATTGTGTTTCTTATTTTAATTTGCATAACTATTTCTTTAAACGTATAGACAGAATTGAAATCTGCAAAATGTTAATAGAGCCGTAGGTACAATTTTCTAATATGCTGGACACTGGATATTTCTCAAGATTGTTTTGATTGAAAAATAAATACATTCACCGACGTTGGCTGCGAGAAGATGGATAAACTATTTCACAAACTTATGAAAAAACGTAAAAATTAATGATTCTTAGCTCACTCATCCGACGCAGTTAATGTGTCGTGTGAAACTGATTACAGGAGATATTGCACATGAAATCATATACAGATGAAAATCTAATCGAAAGAAGATTCTGCCTAATCAACTAATGTGAAATCTGCTGACAAGAACCGAGATTTGAACAGGCGATTTCTCGTCTGGAGAACGAGATTGATAAATCTTTGGACGCCACTGAAACTAGAACGCCCAAATTGCGGTGCGATGGACAGACCACGAGACTTTTAGCGACTACATTTAACCAAATAACTTACAAACTTATGGCTTATAAATTATTAATCCATCACAAAACTTGAAAAAAAAGCTATCCAGAATCCCCAGAGGCCTACTGTACATGAAGACCATAGTTGAACAATCACTGGCTATTGGCTAATTTTTAAGATTGGACATAGAATTTCTCCTCGAAGTGACTAGCTCCCTAGAGCCCACTTTGAACGTACAAAAATAGCCTAGGCTAGGATCACTTGACCAATTACAAAAGAACTCTATGGGAGTACAGTAAATGATTCAAATCTGGGACCTCCCGCTGAGATCCTTATTACATGCACCTTTAAGGTCTAACCTACATGTTGAGGAATGAAATAGCGCGTTGCTGAGCAAAAGCGGTAATTTTAACAACATGTGGTTTTGTATTTTAGCGGTTCAGCACATAGGCCGATGGTAGTCGGATAGAGGGCGCCCTAGGCAGCGACTTCACCAGCATGGCCTAGCATAGGCAAAGCCTAGGACCTAAGACTGACATAGCTTCACCGTTTCGCGAGTGTGGGTGCAGGCTAGGACTATTAGCACGATCGAGAATAACAAAAACCAAGTCCGGTGGCGTTGGGAGATCTGTTGGCCACGCCAGAGACATTTTCCGTGGACGGGCGGGAACCCGTGCGTATTTCAAACACAAAGTTTAGTAGGCAAGGAAGCCACTGGCCTCCCCCGAACTAACGCTCGCGGGATCGCCAGACGCCAAAATTCCCGCGTCGCCGCTGGGTCAGTGAACACGGACGCTTCCGAGCCACACTGCTGGACGCCCGGTCGAGCTGAAACGAGGCCTGCACACGGAGCACTGAGACTAGTACACTGGAGTATACCTGGTTGATGTATCCGCTAGCTGGCAGGGCCACGGCTCCCGGCAAAGTTACAGAGTAGGTGTTGGCTTGCACGGGCGCCGAGGGTGCAACAGATGAGGCCGGTGCGCCACTGCTCTTGGAAGAGTCGGCGTTGATGATGACCGAGTTGTTGGTGCCCGTCGAGTTGACCAGTTTCTGTTGGGCACCAGCAGCAGCGTTGGTCTGGTGGTGAAGGTGCTGCTGCTGTTGGCCTCCCCTGGGCGGGTTGGTTGCGGCGGTGGTGGTGGTGTTGGCGACGGACGACGCCAAAGTTGAGTTGTTGTTCACGTGGTTGTTGGTCACCGAAGTGGACGAGGCCTCCTGACTAGCGGCGTGAATGGTTGGCGAGGCCAGTTGCGACTCCAGCGAGCCCACTAAGGCACTGATTGCCGATTCGTCCACCTCAGAAGATAACATATCTTCAAGGCTCTTAGTGGACGCCATTTTGCGAACCAGAAACGAAATTAAAAATGAAACTAACGCTGTAGAGCGCCCTCCGCTGATTCCCCATCAATACTGTTCACCAACGCCGCCCCATTGATTATCAAATTTTAACAAACATCTCTGCCAATTCACTTTTTTTTTAATACAATTATTTTTAGTTAAATGTAAAATGATTGTATCATAATTATAAAATTAAAATTAAAATTACAATAACATATTTAAATTTCATAATTTATGAAAAAGCGAGATCAGGTAAAGTAAATAGTGACCTGACAACAATTGCTGGAACGCGCCTCTTTCTTCAAGAGGCTCACGGGAAAACTCGTTTGCGGGTGGTGCGTCTGGGAAAAGTGCGGCAATCTCTGTGATACATTGACCGTCAGCGCCACTACCGAAGAACAAGTGAACCGCATGGCGGGGCAATGAACCGCCTTAGAAATGGTTAAACTTCGTATTAATCATCGTCCGAGATTTATGGTGAGATAGAACTTCGCAAGTGCTAGGTTGTAGTGAAGTTTCGACAATAAAATGTAAACTCCCTTTTCTTTATAAATAAGAAATAGGCATTTTAGAGCCAAAAGTCCAATCGGACGCTAGGTAGCGCTGCGACGACGCGTCTGTCTGTAGGGATTAGATTACGCTTTCTTGCGTGTTGTGCGGCGTGACGGCGTCAGCGTCCGCCTCTGTGCGGCTTGGTGCCCTATCATATGCTGTTGCGCCACATTCAGCAAAATGTTAATTTACCCCCACGAAAAGGCTTAAGTAGCAAATAGCTTATTTTCATAAATATCCGAAATATGAAAAGGGAACATATTTTTGAAAATATCAAATTTATTTTTCTAATAACGCGATATGTTTAACAAATAATTTTATATTATTTTATTTTAAATAGATGTCGAATTTGACGCTGTGGCGTGATTTAGCGCGATTTGGAAGTTGCCAGGCTCATTATTGGATATATCAAAATGACGACATTGACTGTGCAAAAGTGATAATGGACCGCCATCGCCATTTGTTAAATAAATTAGGTTCTAGGAAGAAGGAAGTTTAGCCACGTAGACAAGAGCCATTTGCTTAATCGAATGTGTTTTTTACCTGAAAACTTTGAATTTCAATTGCCCGCACATTAAAAATCAGATTGGGAATTCCGAATCAAAGGACTAGGGTCGCGTTTTATTTGGCCAATTGTTTAATTGCGCGCTCGCCCCACCCCCTCCTGGCTCAGATCTAGAAGCCCTTGGACACGCGGGATAATTTTTTTGTGGATATTTTCCAAATCTCCGCTGTAGTTTCTTTTAGACAGTTTGGAGTCTTCCTGGAAAAATTTCATCTTAACAAAGGTAATCATAAAAATGATCTTTTATTTCGTGAGTTTTTACGAAAAGTCACGTGTCCGAAACATGCTTTGTAGAACTTAATACCTTGTACCTCTTGAACAGGAAACGTTTTCTTGTGTGATCATGTAATTTTAGATAACGGTTTCTTCTGTTCTCGTATTTTGGACTTAGTGTGAGGGGGTTGTTTTTATTCTGAGAGTTTTTATTTTATCGTGAATGCGTGCCTAAAATAGAACGAGTATAAGAATGTATTTGCGGCTTTTATTAAAATTTAAGACTAGGCTGATTTCGAAATTGAGCAAATAGCAAAATAATGCTCATTGCGTGCACGTGGGTTGCTAAGAAACATAAACGAAAACAAAAGTGTAATGGAGAAAATTCGACCTAAAGAATTTCTCTGGAGTGCCTGTAAACTCATTTTGGAATTCGTGCTTCTCATTTGAACGAAAAAGCCAATTTATAATGTGTTATTGGGACCCATTATCAAGATCGATGATTACAATTAAAACTCAACTTATGTGAGGTAATTTCGTTGAACTATGACCTGCATTGACTTTCAAAAACGCGCTACGGTATTCAAGTGTAAGAAACTCAAAACGTGTCCCAAAAGAATCCCTAAATTAGAGTATATCTTATGTTTTTTTCAATCGATTATTAGTAGGTCAGTGAAAATCAGCAGAATCAATGGAGTCAACCTCGTCCGCTGATTTAACTGAGAGCGACTCCCGGCTCTATATTTGCGACATATGTGGTGATACAAAGTTCACGAGCCAGCGAGGGCTCACCTACCATTGCACTGTCAAACACGGTGTGAAGCGACCCAGGATCATAACCAAGAAATTCCGATGTAATCATTGTGGAAAGACATTTGTTAATCCCTCTGATCTGCTGACCCATTCGGTGATGCATATGGGCGAGCACCCTTTCGAATGTGACATATGTCAAAGACGTTTCAGGTGCGGTGAAAGACATATTTCCTTGACAATGTTGGCAGATTTTAAGATGAATGGAAACAAAATGGCAAATTAGATTAAATTATTAATATTAAAATATGAAAGTCTTCCTAACATTCTGGCGGTGATTTTTGCCTTTCTGAAAATTAGTATTGTAATACAGGTAATTCTAATTAAATGTATTCATTTAATTACAGATATTTTAAAGTTGTACGCACGATTTTGAGCACTCGTTTCTGCTTAGCAGACGTGAGTGTCTGCTAATGGCCGGGCTTGTACAACTTCCTAACAAATTGTGTTGTAAAGACTTAAGATTTTCTTGATTGGTCAGCGATTCATTAATTTGTATATTTCAAATTGCTGGCTCCATTAATTTGTCACGAGGCATTCGTTGCAATTAGACCCAATTGCTTAACGCGTCAATTAAACGTGTAGAAACGTTTCCATTATTTTCAGTCACAAGATAAAGCTCAAGAGTCACAAAACCATCCATTCCAATGATCTACCGTTCATATGCGGCCTGTGTGGCCTCAAATTCAAAGAGATGCCCAGTCTCCACCGCCACCAGCTGAACCACCATCAGTTCGATTGCCAATCATGCGACAAGCGCTTCACCAGCAGAGCGAGTCTGAGAGACCACGAACTGATTCACTCATCCTGGAGCCAGCCCCTATTCAAATGCCCGATCTGTCATTGCTCCTACCACCAACGTGAAACGGTAATGGCTCATCGGGCGGCCCATGAGCAGGGCAGAGTGTGTAACAAGGAAATCCATTCTATCGCAGGTCAAGAAGACCGTTCAGAAAACAGTCGCTCGATTGACCATATCGAACGGTTCACTGTATTGGACGAAAAGTTCACAAATGAATCTCATCACAGTGATTTTGTTATTCAGGATGGTGTCGATAAACAATCTGACCCTCAATCCATATCAGTCGGTGAACTGTCCTCCAATCTCCACGAGAAGTTTTCCGATGTCATTACTGACGTGACAGTCACAACCCAAAATGGGCAACTGGCCAATTCAATTGAAAACAAGCTGCTGACTAAATTCGGTTGCAACGTTTGTGGCGAGATCTTCACCGGTATTGACGAGCGGCAATTTAAGGAACACCGGGCATCGCACAAGACGTGGAAACGTGTAAATAACGGGCAGAAATCCACACGTTCATCTAGAAGCAAAAAACAGGGATTACTGGTCCCCGTTGCTAGGCCTACAGTCACATCGTCACTGGTGGAAGACTCGCCTGGCGCCATTAAGTTGGAGGACAGCGACACACAACTTGGTACAATGTGTTCGGCTGTGTTGGGGGAAGACGAAGCTTCAACATCAGTGCAGATAAGATTGGAGAACGACGAGAAAAATGAATCAAAAGATGCACCTTTGGAGAACGGGGATGACATGCTGGCAAATTTCTATCCCACCTCTATAAAGAAGGAGCGGATCGCCATCTTTAACGATTGAGAAAATAACAGTTGTTTGGATGAATATGCAGTTAGTTTTTTTTGTTTGGGTAAAATTTTTGATGCTTTTGTACCTTTCTAACAATAAGCTTGATTAAATGTTTCATTTATTTTGTTCTTAAATTCACTACTCGTATTTCGAAAAGTTAAATATTCATGATATGCTATGACATTGAGAAACATTGAGCTCTTGTTCAAATTGGTCACGCAGGATTTGGGGACAATAATGAAATATAACTCAGAAACTGGTAAAACCAACATCAAAACTGATATTAATCGAGTGATGTCTACTACAGGCAGTGCCTTAATGTACCACACACGAAAAATATGTAAAAGTGTGTGCATATTTAAGCATAAGAGAACAAACACGGGACTTCGATTTTCAACGGCTCTGCCCCGTGTTTGTACTCTTATGCTAAAACTGAACAAGTTCAGTCATTGAAGAGCAGGAGACAAACTACATATGAAAAGAAAATTATACAAGTAAAAATAGAACATGCATACCTGAAATGAATGATTTCGTCACACAAACATGTAAAATGCTTTACACATTTAGGAAAATTTCTTGGTTATTCTTGAATATTAGATAAAAATTAATTATAAAAATAACTTCATTTTTTAATTGTGCCCAATATAAACCAAATAACTTTTATAATCAATTGTAGACTTTCACCTATGTGGCAGGACTTATAATAATATTGAATAACTTATCACAATGATTCTCAAAAAATGGGTATGCCAACTTGAAGACATTGCCTGTGTAAAAGGGATAATTATTAAGTAAATTTGGTTCTATTTGTTATGGGAGGGAGACTTTAGTTCTATCACTAAGACTAAGGTCATTTATATACTCAAATGTTTTTTCTTCAGTAAATCAGTTTTGCAATTTCCAAACAGAAAGATAAATATATCGTTTACGTAAGTCACAGTCACACATTTTCAGCTCTGATATGTGCAGAAAAACTAAAGTTTTTAATCATGTGTCGTCATTTTGTGGGGCTCATTTCAATAGTCACTTTCATATTCGAGGGAATTCCATTGGACATGCCATTGGTGAGGCACTGATCAAATTTAAGAAAACCAAAAATATAAAAATGGGCAGTGATGTAAATCGAGGAAGGCTACATTTTTCTCTACAGTGAACTTTTTACAATGATCACATGCTTTATGAGAAAGTTTGTGAAACGATTCCATGTTATCGAATGTTTCAGTTTACACATAACGCACGTTTTACGTGTTAAGTCCCATTTTTATCTATACATTTTTCAATCGTTCCATTTCGGTAGGTCAGTGAGAATCAACTGAGCCAATGGAGTCCACCTCGTCTGCCAATTTAACCCAGGACAACACCCTGGGCTTTATTTGCGATATATGCGAGGTCAGGTTCACGACCCACGGAGGGCTCACCTACCATCGCACTAAGAAGCATGGTGTGAAGCGTACATGGAAAAGAATCGGAACCCACCAATGCAGCATTTGCCCGAAGAGATTTCGTAGTCTTAAGGAATTGACTGCCCATGCGATGACACATGAACGCTTGCACCCCTTCAAATGCGACGAATGTCAAAAAGGTTTCAGGTACAGTGAAAGACAATTTGCTGGGTTTTTTGTTTCCATTCACTGTAGTCACTGTTCCCCTCTTGGTGCTTAGGCACTATGACGAGGGTTTAATTAACAGTAGTTTGTCAAACAAAACCAGGAAAGCCTACCAAATTTGATTAATTATTTAATACTATATTATAAAATTTGTCACAAGCCATTCCAAATGGATCCATTTGCACAATTATTTGTGTAGCGCGTAAAATTATTTACTTAATTTTACACATCAAATACATCAATTAAATGCGTATTCTATTATTTTCAGTCACAAGATTTCGCTGAAACGTCACAAAACCGCCCATTCCAATGAGCAGCCGTTCACTTGCGACCAGTGTGGTGTTAAATTCAAAGAGGTGTCCAATCTCAAACGCCACCAGGACCGCATACACAAGAAGGGCCCTGTCAAACAGCTGCAGTGTACAGTTTGCCACAAAACATATCACAGTGAGAAATTCCTGGAACGTCACATGCTGCTGAGACACAGTGCCAACGTGATCAAGTCGTTAGACTGCCAGTTATGTGACAAGAGCTTCGCCAACAAAAGGAATCTGAAACAACATGAGCAGACTATCCACTCATCAAGCAGCCGGCCCCTGTTCGAATGCCCATTCTGTCATTGCACCTACCACAAGCAGGCCACAGTGAAAGCTCACCTGGTGGCTCGCGAGCTGGGTAGAGTGTGTGGCAGGGAGACTCATCAAGATCATTCGGAAAATGAAGATTCGATAACCAGCATTGAACCTTCCACTTTGTTGGACAACGAGTTGTTCACAAATGAATCTGATCACAGTAATTTTGTTATTCAGGATATTGCCACTAAACAATCAGACTCTCAATCTGGATCAGGCGGCGAACTGTCAGCCAATCTCCACGAGAAGATGCCAATGTCTACTATTACTGATGTGGCAGTCAGAAACCAAAATGGGAAACCGGCCAATAAGCTGCTGACTAAATTCGGTTGCAACATTTGTGGCGAGATCTTCATCGGCGAGAGGAAATTTAAGGAACACAGGGCATCTCACAAGAAGGTGAAACGTGTAAACGGCGGGCAGTAATCTACGCGACCATCGAGAAGCAAAAATCAGGGATTACTGGTCCCCGTTGCTTGTTCAACTACAATGGTTGTGCCTACAGCCACATCGTCGCTGGTTGAAGACTCGCCTAGCGCCATCAAGTTGGTGTACAGCGACATGCAACTTGGTACAATGTGTTCAGCTGTGTTGGGGGGAGACGAAGCTTTGCCATCAGTACGAATACAGTTGGAGAACAACGAAACAAATGACTCTGAATATGCACCCCTGGAGAACGGGCATGACATACTGGCAAAGTTCTATCCATCTCTATTAAAAAGGACCGGATCGCCATCCGAGATGATTGGAGAAATTAACAATTGTTCGGATTAATGTGCAGTTAGTTTTTTTTTGTTATTGATTTCTTTTAATGCTACAGTATTTTCTATTTCCTTAAATATCCTAGACTAGCCAAACACAATTAGGCTGCAGTGAAAAACTCAAGGTTGTCCCAAAAATCTTTAAACAAACATAGGACTATTAAATGGTCAATTCGGGACAGGCCGAATGAAGGACCGAGTGGCGAGCTCGGAAAACCTTGTCCTATTCAAAAGTCTTCCCATGCAGGGTGACATTCGGGCAACCCACCTTCATAATTCAAGTGTCGTGCTCTTCAATATGCTTTAAGAAAATTAAACAAGTAAAAATTATGACACTTGCCTGAAAAGGTCAAAACATTTATTGCCATCTTTAAAGTGAAACAATATAAAGAAACAAGAGTTACATTGTGTTTAAGACACAGTCACATTACATGATCAATGGATGCATTGGTCTTGTCATCACTTAAAGTACTTGTGCACAATTTGTGCAAACGTAGCGAGAGATTGTCTTGGCTTATTAAAAAAAAACGTATTTGTGCCAATATTTAAAAATAAATTCGTGTAAAAAATATTGAAACTTTGCAACTAGACTTTCAGCTGAATATCAGTTTACAAGTTCATAATTAAACAAACTGATAAATATTGGAATAACAAATACGAAGTATCAAAATAAATAAAACTTACTGCACATTACATTAAGATAGAATAGTTGCCAATACATTTTTATTTTTTCTCCCAATCAACTGTAGTCGACCGCCTTACAGGTGCTTAGGCACTCTGCGAGGGGCACGTCCAGTACCACGGGATCAAAATTTTCGAGAGCCCGCGCCGGGATCGCCGAGCCACAGTCAGTCGCTATACCAACTGGGATACGACAAGTCGTACATGAACTGTCTTTTGTCAACATAAATCACAAATGTGCATATTAACTATGAAAGCAACAACGTTACCTTCTAGTTTAATTAAGGCACTACACAGTTAAAAAGCAAACCACTGACCACAATGTTACCTCACAATGTTATTTCAATTGTTGAAATAGTTGCATTGACCTTTTGCATTTTACTTTTACTACCTGTACAACATCATAAAATATATATGGACTGATAGTTGACTAGACTCTGGCCGTGTATGGATAGAGATAAGTCATCTATAATTCTGGATAAGTTGTATAATATTCGGAATTTTCCGAATTTTAACAAGGCCCTGCGGCGTGAGCGTTTCTCATAGGCAAAATATATATATATACTAGCTGACCCGGGCCACGCCTTGCTGTGGCTTCCAGTTAAATGGCTCGGTCACACTACTTCGTGCACACAATT
>JAQGBY010001629.1:0-28032 GCA_034698785.1 Mycogona germanica | reverse complement strand
AACGTTCTCCGTTATTAAATCTATCTTTCGTACCTAAAACGTCTCGCTCGTGTTAAATCATACGATATTCCAACAAAATAACCACAAGCAAATGCGTACAAACATTATGCAATAATATTGTTGACTGCGAGCCGACTGTTAGCGTGCGGTTTTGTCTAGACTAAATTTATTTTATAACTTTTAAAAATAGAAAGTTTTTCGACCTCCTGCAACTGCATTTATTTGTTTAAAGCAGGTCGTGGAATCTAAAAACACTGGACTTCGCGAAAACAAATGGAACGCTGTTTACTTTGTCAACACGAGTACACGGGTCATGCGTTTCGGGATTTCAAATTTGTGTGAAATAAAAATGCGTTTCTTGCGGTTCTGCAGCAACAACTGACTGCTACGCCTGAATTTGGCAATCAACGCTAGCACCTTTGAAATGCGTTTGGCGCACGACTTTTCCAATTGACGATGGATGGGCAATCAAAATATTTCACTTTCTTAAAACCGAGCAATCATTTTATTTGCGTCAGTCAAATTCCTTTGCCGAATAATTTACTTTGTGTTTTTTTACCCGGGATGAATTTTTCGTAGGACACATGAACGGAGGCACGGCCCAAAGTGTCCACCTAACCCTTCAACATCGTGATAAATTAACTGTTCAAGTGTATTTCGTGCCTCAGGGACAGTCAAACACAAAATAGCAAATGTCTTGACAAGGGCGTTTCGAATGGGAAGGTCGTAACTTCGTCAATAAAAAATTGCACGATACATGATAAAAAATTAAGGTAACGACCTTAAACAGTTTGGGGAGTATTTCATTTGTGGATTTTAGGATTAACTTGAAATATAGTAGTTGCAATCAAATAATAATTTGTTTTAAAGTATAATCAAAGTTATCATGTATCTTGGCATTGTACTTATATCTGATACTCACTCAGCATTACGTTTGATTTGCTTGATTGTAACAAGTCGCATAAATTGGAATTGGGATGGATTTCAGAAGCACGGAGTAACGAACTTGACGTGCATTTATAATATATTCGAATGCAACCTCGCTTTAAGCGAAATTAATTGATACTTGTATCTGATGTCTTGAAAAAGTTGTTGGCCTTACTTTTTATATTTTAGAACAATTTCTGTAAATAAAAAGCGCATGTGTTGATGAGTAGCAGTGGCATTCGGTGAGACAGTCATACTGACTAAAAAAAGAAGAAAATTGACCAAACATTAGGCCATGATATTAGAATACTTTCTTCCCCCATACAAACTTTCATCTTAATAACGTAGAAAAAACTTGTTCTAAAAAATAATAAGTTATACAGTGTCTCTGTAAATCAAAGACGGAGTCAAGAAATGTGTGGCGGCACGTTGCCCTCAAATTGGTGACACTCGCACAATTACGAAAATTAATTTGATTTTAGTGTAAATACTTCTCAGCAATTTAAAACATCGATTTAATTTACTGGTCGCTGTCTATAAAGCATTAGCATTTATTGTTGACCAAAATGCTAATGCTCAATTGTTGTGCAGATGGCATCACGCAGCGAACGTGCCGGCGCATACAAATCAGAACGTCATTCTCTTCGTCAGGACTCTCAGGAGTAACACACCATTGATTTGATTTCGCTTTGAATAAATTATTTTGTGAGTAAACGAATGTACATGATGAGTAAATGAATGTTGCAACTTGCAGGTTAGGCTAGGCTATTAATAGCTATGACTCGTCGTAGCCTAGTCGGTATTGCGACTGATCGACTGCGGCTCGGCAGTCCCGGGTTCTCGAATATTTCGATTGGTGCTGGTGAAAATGTGCCCCTCACGTAGTGCCTAAGCATCAAGAGGGGTACAGAAAAACCTGTAGTGCAGTTTTTTTAAAATTTCAATATGTAACACGGTTCATAACAATTCGAATAAACACTTTCATTTGAAATATTGTTTCATACGCATTTTGCGAGCCCACCTGGTGCTGAAGCACAATTTGTGAGCCCGCCATTTTAAAGTTATCGATAAATAAATTGGAATTGACTACAGAGAAAAGATTATGTTAATTATATAATTAGCATAATCTTTGAGGTGACGTAAACACCATGCTGTCCATGCATAATGTACAGCTACACTCGTAATGACACTGAATGCTATGCAGAAAAGACGACTGTTTTTTATGTCAACGTGTAAAAATAGTATTACGTTAAACGTGGGAATAAAAATGATAATTATCCTGCATTATTTTGTCCCATTTGTTGTAATCTTAGTACGAAGACCGAGCATGACGCCAAAATAATTGTTATTTGTCTTCGTTCATAAATTGTATTTAAACAATGCGACGATTATGCTTTATCAAGTTACCCAAATTTTTTTAATTATTTAATCTAAGACGCACTCGAGTATTTCGATATGACACTTTAAAAACGTAACTAAACAAAAATCAAGGAAATTGTGTTGTAACGACCAATATAAATCTTTTTAAATGCTGAAAAATAACTTGAAAATTGAAATTGTGAAAAATAATACGTCTTGCAGCGAGTATTCTACTCTGAAGTTCCACTAGATGGGGGGGGGGATGAATGAACTATTAATTCTTAAACTATTAAAAAACTTAATTTTTTTTAACGTTCTTGTGGTCCAGTATGTAGCCGATCTAAATCGTAACTATTGAAATTATTTTCGCGGATTATGAGGGAGTGTAGCGTGTGGCCAGTTAACGATTTTCTTACAAATATCATTTCTTTCGTCGTATTTTCACTGTAACTTTCGGATTATCTATATTTTAAGTTTGCGACATGTTTCCGTTTCGCCGTACATGTTCCCCCGCATGTACTTCACCATTGCACTTGACCTTGACAGTGGATCTGTCGCACTTATCCCATTTGGTTGTCTATGGGGATTTATTTTGGGCCTCCACGCGGCGTTTGCCTGATAACGCCACTCCTTCTTATCACCCGTACAACTTATTGCTACGGGGATCAGATTTTTAGGTGCCAAAAATAGCCTCTCATTCCCCCACCCACTTTTCGATTTATCAGTCGAAAAGTAGGTTTAACCCTTTGACCGATAAAAACCATAACCATGCCAAAACGAAAAACAGTTTCTGTCGCTAGAAGCAAGCTTGTTTTAAACATTCAAACATTTTCTGATATCAGAGTTGCGGATTCTTGTTAATCCGGCTTCTATCTCTTTGAATGCAGAGTTTACAATTGAAAAAAGAAAGCGCAACACAGTCATCGATGAGCGGCTGTATCCGGGGCGACTCCGTGATCATGTGAGTTTCTCCGGTTGAGCAGCCGGTTGGCGCGTGCCGCGTACGATTGGCGTTGCCAGTTCCTGACGCTAGTTGCGTAGCGGTCGGGAGAGGATGTGCTATCGCCCGCTGATAATTACGCTTGCCAACAACGGCATTTGCGGATTGGCTGAAGGAACAATACAACTGGCTACATGTCAGCTTCATAGGGGGGGGGGGGGAATTCTGCCTCCATGCCTACAAATTATTGCAATACATACAATGTTCGTGGGTTTGAATTTGTAAGCGGTGAAATGGTAAACTGAACGATTTTCATTAGAATAGAATACACGGCAATATTAAGTAAAATTAGCTGAAGTCATCCAATCTTAGGGCAATAAAAAAAACGTCTGTTCTACAAACTTGTGAACTCGATATTTATTAAATTTTATGGATTATAAATACAATATGAATTATTTAATTTTCAACGATATTTAAAACGCATATTAAAATATCAGGAGTTTTTTAAAAAATATGTTAAATCAAAAGATGTGAACCTCCTTAATAAACATTTTTATTTTATGTACGCGTCAAAATTACTGTCTTTAATGGATGGTTGTCTAGGGCTGACGTAACCGCAAGAAAAGATACTCTCTTTTTCAACTTCTTAGCCCACAACCAAAGACCGTGGGATGGCAGGCGCGTAATACCGTTTTGCTACTTCGGCCACCAACTTGGCACCAAAATGGCGGAGGGAGAGCCACCATTTCAGGTGTCACCGCCGCAGGCGCACCTATCCACCAGCGCACAAAAGCATCGGATCCTGCACGCTGTATATACATACTACTCTATAGCTCACAGCTGATCTCTCGCGGCGGCGCTCCATCCGCACGACGATCACGCCACATGTGGGTCACGCCACGGGCAACGGGCAAATATGTGCGTGTTCGCAAACTGTGCGTGCTCGCTACAATGAGAATACGTGTACGTACACGCGGCCCAGTACCAGCACTCCACAGTACACTGTGTATGTGTTGGCGCGGGAAGTGACGACAACGAAAAAACCACGCCGCCTACTCTAGCTCCTCCTCACGTGGTCGATCGGTTAACGGGGACCCTCTCCACCCCATGAAAATATTGATTTTGGCGGAAATTACAAATTTTTATTTTGGCAATGGTGGTAGTGGTGCGGGGGATGAGAAAAATGTATGTAATCTGTGGGGGGGATTGGTATAAAAAATTGTATGGCTCGATTGAATTGAATTCCCACACATCTACGTCAATGTATGCAAAATAGCAGACACCTGTCGCTGTAGAAATTTAGAAAATATAACCTGATTTTTGAAAACCATGATATTTTTTTGTTTCCAATCAACTGTAGTCAACCGCACTACAGGCATTACGTCCCTCTCATGGTGCTTGGGCACAGTGCGAGGGGGAACGACCAGTACCCCGGGATCGAAGTTTTCGAGCGCCCGCGCCGGGAATCGAACCCGGGAATATTGGCATTTCTCATTCAAATAATTTCGTTTTTTTTTAATTCACTGTAGTGTATATCACAACAGGAGTTTCTGTACCCCTCTCGGTGCCTGTACCCCGGGATCGAATAATCGAGAGCCCGCGCCGGGAATCGAACCCGGCTTTTTTTTTAAAAGAGTATCATTTCTCTACAGATGAAGCGCGATGTCTCAAGCGGATAACGAGCTAGAGTTCCGATGATCCGGAACGAAACGAATCGAATGCCAATTTTTTTCTCTTCACGTTGTGGGGGCAGTCGGCAACATCAATACAAATTTGAATTCATCGAATTCATCGTTATCGGATGATAGGGGGAGGGGGACGCTTGACGTAGCCTCACGTGGTCTGCCCTCGCTCCGCTCAGCGCTTTCATTATTAAACCGGCTTTGCCAGCGCCTACTGTGCCACTGTTAACGTCATCCTTCCAAGAGAAGGTTGTGTAGCTCCACGTAGTGTAATTGTGATCCGTGTGGTAGTAGTGCGACTTCGTATTCTAACACTGGCTTATAGTCCCCCCCCTTCAATTAATATTGACACTACTATAAACAGAGGCCGGCATTTCTGTGCGCTGACAGACACATAGAGTTAAGACGTCTGCGGGGTTTATCGTGAACATTGTGTGCCGATCCAAACTTTCGTGTGGAAATACTTCTTTACAACGACCACCAACCCGTCAACCTCCAATCGACCCTATTTTTCCAGATAAAACAGGTAAGTCACGTACGTACAGGAAACCGGCGATTTATTTTTGAACAGATTTTCGAATTCGACAAGCGTAGGCGCATCAATCACATTTTCGCTTAATTTTTGTTAGCAACTCTTTTTGTCAAGGAATCGGTTCCACACTCGTATTATTTTAAGTTTGCTACAGTTATGAGCGAAATGTCATATCTGCGTTTGGTGGTTTACTACTGCGTATCATCTTCCACATAAATTAATTTGAATTACAACCAAGATTAAAAATAATTAAAAAAATAGCTGAGACGCGTCAACAAAAATGACATTGGTCTAAACCATCTGTTGCTGTTAAAATATTCAATATCGAATTAGTTATTTTAAGATTGTCAACTGAGTTACTAGTTGCAGTAAAGACTTGGAACTGCCAATCCAAATAATAATGCCAACTATTATAAATATTAATATGTTGAACCTCAGACGTTTTTTTAAAAAATCAATTTAAGGTTAAAAATAAATGCATTATGGCATGAAACGATCCTCTTGTCACTGACTGCAGCGTTTCCTCCTAAATAATTAGCATTTAAAAATTCAAAATATATTCATACACATCTATCATTATGACTGGAATAAAGGGCAACTCTTTCAATATACGTAATGATAAATATTAAAGGGAATAAACAACACGTTTGTTTGAACCAAATCGGATAAGATAAAAGTTGATCTCGATGAATATATTTAAAAGAAACCAGCCAAACGCCATTATTTTTACATCTAAATTTTAAATCGACAGTGTCATTCAGCTAAACGTCTGATTTCATGCCCAAATTAGACTGTAAAAAAGTCTCCAAACGCCATATATTGTTTATCATTGGAGGCATTTGTCGTTATTCATAGGAAAAATCAGCTCTTAAGGGGATGGGATTAGCATGACTGGATTTATCTGGTCAACGCGGCGACCATTTGGCAATATTTTATAGAATCGACCGTTGCAAAGTGTATACACACACACGTATTCAACAAACTAGCACAACCAGTGCCTCCGTGTTATAGGCCACACAAATTGCAAATTTGTTCACCAACCAACCTAAATAGTCGCCCGGTGTATGCTATACTATACAATAATGAAAATGGACAAGTCACTTGTACCATCATAAATCTCGGCTTTACGTTCGTTCAATCGCCGCTCCCCAGGCGCCTTGTACAAAGTTTAAACGAAATACGGCGATTTTTTCTTGCATGTCTGGGTGATGCAATCGAATTTTATATCTGAAAAGTTTTGAGTCACTAAACGACATTCGCAAGCGAAATGCCCCGATTTGTTGAAATATAGCAGCTGAACCATATTTTGCTACTTGCGAGAACGTCAGCGAGACCTGTAACCATTAATATATCTGTGTATATATATATATAAAATATTTCGTTGGAAAAGGTACATGCAAAATTAAACTACGTACGTATTTTAGGACGGCACTTTATTTTCGGTGGAATGTTGCGCTAAAATATTTGTGATATGTTCAGAAATTTTGCTCGCCCGCAATTTTTATACTAAAATCACAAACAAATTGAACAAACCAATGTTGAGAGATGCAACAATTACGATGCTGAAAACAGAATCTGTCTAAATACTGTCTTATTACTCAGTGTTGGCATCACAAAGGATTTTAACTAAATTGTTATATTTTAATGGTCATGTCTAAAATCTAAAAGATTTTTCAAGTACTTCAATTGCCAAATTTGTGAGTATTTTCTCTGGTCTCAAGCGCTGACTGGTTTAGGTTGGTCTTTAAATTTTCTAGTCTCATTTTTACCGTTTGTAGAACGGGCTCTCTATGGGGTGGCCTACGCCTTGAGTCACAGTCGGCCAGTCACGAGGAAATGCGCAGGTGTATGGAGGAACTCGACACGGGGAGGAGGAAGAAAAAAAAACACCTGAGAGATCTGCGGCTCATGCGTACCTTCTCAGTTTGGAGGCAATAATGTACATGCACTGCCCTGAAAGGCATTCTTCGCGTTAGTCCTATCTCCGGAGGACTCTTGTCTACGCGATCACACACAATTAACAATTTATTTCGACCGTGCTCACTGCGCGGTATGCGGGGCCGGAAGGTTACAATGTGGGGGACTCTTGTTAGAATTTGCGAATCGGGGACACTCTAGTATCGACATAACAATAAAATTATTTATATGTATAAAATTAAATGCTTTAAAGATTAAAAACCCCCCAGACCAGTTCACTTTTATAAAATGAAACTGACAGCATGTTGATTATTTTCGATGTTGGCATTACATTGTCCTTTGACAATTATTACTTCTCTTGCTTTGTAACAAGGTAGCGATTTTAGTGAACGAATACTATTGAAAAAAGTCAATCGCTCATAGCTTTGTTGCAAGAATTAGGTGTAAATAAAAGATAAATGTTAGTTGTTCACAATGTGTGTGTGTGGGAACTGCATGCAAGTCTAGCCACTACTTCGACATGTAAAGTACATGTGCTTAATAATGTTTTGTCTTGGCGAGTCAGATTTGTTTTCACATGAACGGCCGCATTCCCCCCCCCCCCCAGAAAATCGTCATTACTGTAATAGTTGTCGCAATCAACGAAAATATCGCCCATTAAACTGGTTGTTTGCGATGGTGTTAAAGGAATTAAAATTTAAAAATGAACCACTTTTATGTTATTAACCGTTGAATGATTATATATTCAGTCCCGTGTTGCACTATCTCTGTGTGGTTGCATGCTTACGAGGGGCATATATGTAGAAGTGTGCCGAATAAATGTGCTGAAGATAGAAGTGCCGCTTAGTTTTAAAACTCATTTTTCAGTTTCAAACTTTTAAGAGTTGGTGAGATATAAAAATAGATTCGTTGAAATTTGCTCCCCCGATGGCGGAGTGTCTGCTGTCACGATCGTTTCTAAAAGATAAATATATGGATTTTTCACGCTGGGAAACCAATTTCCACCAAGCACATTATCCACCACTCTGCATGGGGATGCTACATGTTGTGATATCTCTGTGATTGCTGGGGCCCGTGACAGGGTTCTGCTTGGCTCTGCGGGATGTGTTGAAACGATTATTTGGCTCTGTCTCAATAACTAACTATTGTGTCGCATTACCAAATGAAATGCAATGAAAATGCCTTATACTCAAATTTCATCACTTGGATACTTAATTTTCTGTTAAGGTTTGTGACCCATACATAGTGACCAATTGAATACTGTATGTGCGAAACAGGCTGTACAATCGCAAATTAATAGAATATTTTGATAATTCGTTCCGGTTTTCCAGGACGGCGATAGGTAAAGGAGGTTAGTGTTTTTGTGCACTGCAACTTGTTTGCAAAGTGACTTCACAAAAACTTGCAAAGTGTTCTTTTAATTGGTCGAACAACAAACTACTCACAATGTTTGCTGCAAGTCGATTGTTTTAACGAGTCAGTCGCTATAGAAAATGCTAAATACATTTTTTTTAAAGGTCCCGAATGAATCTGGCAAAAGCCTGCAAACGTATTGTTTCATTATCTACTTCAAATCCGTTGACTATTGTTGACGCGTGATCCTTTCAAAGTCAAAGTACAGCCAAGTATCAAACACACGTACATGTACATTGTATGCGTGGGGGTGTCCCAGAATTTCACTCGTATGTCTACCCAAAAATTGATGCAAGTTGACTCGACATTGGATTGCTGCTCGACATTGTTTTTAAATATGAGCTATCTCGACAGCGAAACCTGCTCAATTTCAATAGGTTAATTCAATTCAATTATTATCGTGTTTTTTGTATCGCTATGTCAGTTAATAAGTTTACGCGTACATGTTTGCAGTCATGTGCTGCCATGTTCAACAAGTGTCTTTAATGTAATTTTGAACACAATGAGCAAGCCAGCGCTCATCTTCTGTAAACACAAATTGTCAATCATATATAGAATTGAGCCTCATATTTTCAACAAATTATGAAATATATCAAAGGCACACAAATATTGTTGATTGTTACTATTGTGAAATATCTACTCAAACTCGTACAATTTTTTCAAGATAATATTTTTTTGCCTCTTTCATATTTTCAAAGTTTTATTTATTTTTTAGTAATGGTATTTAAATGCTAAAATTAGCATTAGCAATTTTCATTCTTTAAATTTCAAAATAATAATAGTCAGAGGTTACTTAAAATTAATTATACAACATTTTGAAGCTACGAGCTTATTTAAACTATCGAAAAATCTGAGCCAATAAAGTAAATGGTATGGATAACCTGAATAAAATAGTTTGTGCAGGTTTTTGATTTTTTTTTTTAGATGTACAGTTTTGCTTGCGGTGTACGAGTAGTATTGTTAAAATAAAGTGTTCAACTTGACAATCAAACACCACGTTGCGCAAAAACATTGACTTTTGTGTACTTTTAAGTTGAGAAGTCCGTATGAAGGAGAACGACTCGTGAAGTTGTTGGCCGATCGATGTGTCTGGTGAATCCGGCTTTGCCTAGCGCTGGGGAGGGGGGAGGAAGGATCATCATCATCGTTTGTCTGTCCTGTGGCACATAGCGGCGCAACGCGAAATATCGAACATCCAGGAAAAGGCAATAGACTATGCACATGTATGTATGTACGTGCGATTTTCCAGGTACGCTTGTCCTATGCACTATACGAGCGTCATTTGTCATTGTTTCCGTAAGCTGTATCATGTGTCTCGGCTGCGTATAGGGATGACCTGCAGAGAGAGAGAGGGGTGTGTTAAGAAATGGGTCGCCATATGGATTAGTCGTGTGCGCAAATTGGCGATCATCAAAATTCGAAGATAGAATTTCGAAATTAAGATTCAAGCGTTCGCAATTTTTCCATTGAATCCGTGCGCTGCTCGGAGAAAATACCCAAAGTAGGGTAAATTTTTGCCGACAAAATTTAATAATGGTAAAACGTACGTAATCGAATTAGCGATCTCGTTATTTTTATCGCCATTGGAGCTGTTGGATAGTGTGACGTCATTTCGTCAAATTCGTAATTTTATTAAGGTTTTTTTCACTGTTGGCGCGTATGTCTACGGATCAGTGGATTGTGGTGGGTCCGGGTTCGAACCGGACTGCCTTTTTTAGCTGGTAGACCGACAGATAGATGAACCTTTAGACTTTATGGGGGCTTGCCGCTTTATGTATTCTCTTGTTTACTTTCCTTGGTATCGCCTGTTTAGCAATTTAGATCAAACGTAGCAATCTTCTAAAAAATAACTACTATGCAATAAAATAAAAACTATCTGCACATCAAACCTGCAGTGCGGTTGACTACAGTTGATTGGGAACAAAAACACAAATTATTAATTCGGGGCTCGATATACCAGAACACCTTGCTCTGATCGGCAATTTTTGCCTGTCGGCGTTTGTAGGCATTGTACTCATTCATGTCCATGAATGAGCGCAGTCAAACTGCGTTATTCGCACACATTCACCTCCAGTAGTCCATTTATGGAGGTCAGAGGGCAAATCAACTGGTAATGATGTAGGCTAGGTCATTGGGTTGCATATTGCAGTACATCATACAAACAGCGTGTGCTATTATTAGGCTAGTGGATTTCTGACTTATTTGGATGAGGTATTTTCCCCTCGACAGGTTCCATAAAAATGGGCATTCAATTTCAAACAGATATTTCTGTACAGTGTATGTTACCTTTTTGTAAAGGGGGATATTTTTCTTGAATACTATCAGGCCCCGCCAAGATATTCTGTCGATATCCGTCACACTGATCTCTGTGATCTCGGCGATCTGTATAGAATTGTATTTAGTGCGCGTCAGAACAATCGACGAAGAATGTCAGGCGACAGTCAGGTGACTCTTCCGAGTGAAATTCTTGAAACCGAAATATCGAATGGCAGGCTTTGCTCGGCATCCTTTGAAATTCCCCAATTAAAATTAGTTGTTGTACTCGTTCGGCATGTGTCGCACGTAAACGAACCTGCGTTTGATGTTGGGTGGTGGAAATGCCAGGGCTGCCTGCGTGCTGCAGTGGCATAATGGTTGCCATTCATTTGCGCGTTAGTTTCCACGGCAAACATTAAATGTTTCGGAATATGATCTACAAGTTGTATGTCATGTTGACGGTGTAACTGTCGCATGCAGCTGGACAAATTTAATCGAACTGTTGCATGCTAAAAATGTGTCACTTTTTAGATTCAGTTTCTGCGTCGAAGTTTAGATGATGAGGTTGTGTGTGGGGGAGGCGGTCGCCCATGTCATTCCAGTGAGGTCAGACACCAACAAATGCGCAGAAAAATTTAATCTATATAAAATGAAGAATTGGCCAGTTCCACATTTAAATTGCGTTGCTCATTTTGACAATATTTTTTCGCTTATTATAGTTATAGCTCA
The DNA here is from genome assembly GCA_034698785.1 of Mycogona germanica. Taxonomy (NCBI): domain Eukaryota; kingdom Metazoa; phylum Arthropoda; class Diplopoda; order Chordeumatida; family Chordeumatidae; genus Mycogona; species Mycogona germanica. Next base: position 16,277 of record JAQGBY010001629.1, on the reverse strand, counting down.
CAATAAATGACTTCACTTATTTCGGTCATCAGAGCAGCGGTTAGCTGGGTTCAACCAACTTTTAATGACTAGCTATTTTCCAACATTTATTTATTTATTGTATTTGAAACCTGTGTTTGGCTGTGCCATGGACGATAATTGGACTGCACTTAATCGCGTAAATTGAAATTATACGATGGGATCGACATTGGGACGACTAATCACATGTTTTGGCAGGATAGTCTTGTGCTATATTATTCGTCCAAGAAAATTTCACATGCAAATTAGTTTCGAAATTAGCTTGTGACGCGTTAAAATTAGCGGAGGAATTTTAAAAAACGGGTTTTTTTTTATCTCCAGCGTAATAGGAAAATCATAAATATGTGCGTTGAACTATTGCTTCACTTTCACATGGTATTTTGAGAACTTTGGTTGAATTTCCAATCTGTTAATTTCATTATTGTGTTTGCTGGAATTTTCCTTGTTGACTACACAATTAATAATCCCTCATTTCCTTTTTTTACCAACGTGCTCTCGTTTGTTCATGTACAAATTTCGATTTTTATTAATTTACATAATTGCTTTGTGTTGTCTGATGCGTGAATACCTTCATTCGCAAATTTGGAATGAATTTTCCTCGGCGAAATTGTGGGTACAGTTTTCGTTTTTGGTTCACCTGCCTTTTTCAAATTTAAATTTTTTGTTTATTTCTTTGGTTCACCTGCCTTTTTCAAATTAAATTTTTTTGTTTATTTCGTTGCAGTAAAATTGCTCTCTCAGGAATGCGAAATAATGCGAAAACTTATCTTTTTTTTTGTAAACGATAATGGTGATAAATATCGCTTGAAACCAGGTTAACGATTTCTTGTGTGCTGATGAGCGGAGAATGATTCAACAACAAAAAAACCACCATCGCTGCATGTATTTCTTCTTTAAACAAGGCGTTTTTTGTGACTCCAACCATTTGCTCCTGAGAGTAGCATAGGTCGTTTAGCACGTTGGCCTCCAGTATTTGTCGTTAATGCTAAATAGCTGAAAAACAAACCATTTGCTGATGATTAACCACGCCCCATCCCCTTTTCAACTTCTGCTGATGTACCCTATTCCAATAAATACCGTGATTTGCTTGACGTGCTTACTGTTAACGGATTTGTCCTCCACATTAATTAACCTGTAACATTTGTGCCGTTGGCATCTGGTGTCAAAGCCCCTTGATTGATGTATATGGGACCTCATGTATATGGTATTTCATGGGACGTTCTAACGAAGATCGATCGACTTAGTAGTCCACATTTGTATTAAACCAGGCGCATTGTTCAGCTGTTTAGATCTCAATAGTTTTCACACTTTTTTAACACATGGAAAATTTTGGTGACTCCTTAATTGTTCGTGATTAATTCGAAGAAACAAACGCGTTGTCAACATTTCTAACTTGAGAGAAGTGAAATCGGTCAAAACGAGGGGTGGCCCCTCATTTTTTTTTCTGCCTTTGGGAAACACTAGAGATTTCAAAAGATTTCATCTTTAAACAGGCCTGGAGGAAAAAAAACTTTCCATTTCTTTCACCTGTACAGTATACGTGTACAGTAGACATTTTGAGCGTATGCGCTCCTGACAAATCGGGGGTGTCGGCGCGCTCTATATTTTCGGCTTTATTAGATTTCTAGAAAATAGTACTGCTTCTATTTGGCACACTGGCCCCACCCTACATAAAGGTGCGAGTGAATATATCCTCCCTGGTCCTGATCCCAGATTGACAATGTGGCATTCTTTTCCATGGACAAATGTCACGAAACATGAAAATGTGTTGTACTTTTTAAAAGTACAATGAACAAACAGCTGAAAGGAACAGCTGGGCACGCAGTTTTGAGTGGTAGTAGTATTGCTATTTCAAAGAATGATCTGAAATAGTAGAAATAGCTCAATCTTTCTGGTTTTTCCATACATACCTGTTAACCGCACGAACATTTCACTAGACATTAGGAGATTAGGGTTTCACTTTCATGAGGACATGCTCCGCATTTGATTTATGAATATTAAATGAAATCATGTTGGCAGACGTTTTTCAATGCAAGTTTGAAGGCCCACAGGCCAAACAATGTAAATACTGTTGTCCTATAGTGAATGGGCCAACTGGCGACAACTTTAGCCTGTGATGAACGAGCCTTTCTAATGACAGTAAGTCACCTGTTTGTACAGATGGCATGCTGCGAATAGGATATGAAGCCATATGCAGATCATGTTCAAATATGGCAACGTTTGAATTATCATAGTGCATTAATAATTTAGTACTTCTTGGTATAGAAAAAACATCGGGTGGTTTACTAGAGCGCGTGAATTTTTTTTTTTTTAATTCACTGAAGTGACTGGTCACAACAGGAAGATTCTGTACCCCTCTCGGTGCTTAGGCACTATGTGAGAGGCACATTTTCACCAGTACCCCGAGCCAAAGCCCGCGCCGGGAATCGAACCCGGGACCGCCAAACCGCAGTCAGTTATAAACCAACTGCGCCACGACGGGTCGTAATTATATCCGAACGTTGTATGCCAATTTTATTACATGCGAAAAAATATATTGCCAAGACGCAGCTCAAATTTGCCTAAAAAATTCCATCAAATCTGCTTATGCATTTACGCCTGTACGTGTAATGCTACGAGAAAAATTACCGCTCTTATTACATATTCGTACTTCGTGTATTGCCATATGTTATGTACTCGTACATGCCGAACGCAATAAATTATCAACTTACTTGCGGACATGTTTGCACTTTCACTTCGCCTAGAGCGTAATTTATAGCCCACGGATTTTGTGCCATATCATTTTAGCATTTTTAATATCGCACTGGTTTCAATTTTGTCTCCTTGTATATATAATACGAGTAAATTCATCCACTGGATCGCATCTCCACTTCAGATTCAGCCAATCGTGGCGCGGGTTTCTGTTAATCGCGAAAATTGAACCTATTCGTGGTTTTTTTTCCTCGTTTGGGGCGTTAACTTCTGTAATTGTCGAATTACGATTAGGACACGACAGAAATGAATTGTTTTCCAGTTGTGGTATTTCACCTTGACATCAAAATTCAACTCCAAGAGAAGCTGAGGATTTTCCTGCTATGTGTGTTCTGCGCTGGGACACTCCGTCCGTGACGTAGTGGAACCGACATCGGAACACCTAGTTTACCGCACGACCCAGCTACAAGAGACATGGAGAAGATTGATTGCACACTTTGTCCTAGAACCGTCAGACTCGTACCAAAGCACGTAAAACCCGATTATAGAAAGAAAAGTTGCTTTCATAGGTTGCAGATTGTCATAACAGCATCGTAACTGATTGTAACAATTGGTTACGGTTTTGAAAGCTTGGCATTGATTTATGGTCACTTCAACTGTCAGTTCTTTGATTTACGGCATATGCATAATTATCTATTTTTATGCGGCAGCGTATTTGTTTGTGTGGTGGGGTGGAGTTAATCGGTGCCTTCCTCGGCGACAATTTTCATTAATTGAGATGCCGACCTTGTATCAAGATTGTTAGAACAGTGTTGGGTTAGAAAATACCTTGTGGTTGGCCTGTATGTGCAGAAAGGTTGCACACCTACAATACCACAAATGATGCCCAAATATATGTAGTGGAAGTTAGAATAATTGCTGGAATAAGGAGATTGGATAAAATAAATTTCAAAAGAAAAAGTAAAGTGTGGTCATAGTGATCTCACGATTGGCCCACTTCGACGGATAGGTTGCACCAAGTCTGGCATTTGCCCTGCCGTTTTTATGTTCCCATGAATGACGCTTCCTGAAACTTTCATTTTGATGGTATGTGCCATGTCGTACGATGTCGCGAGATAACGTCAGATGAGACTCGTCTTATTTGAATCCAGTCTGTCATAGTCAGCAATTTAATGCCACATACATGCTTGTCACACGGGACACCCATAAATTTGATATATTTACGATCGCCACCCTACAAGGTTTCCACACCGCTAGCTCGTCGCAACACGTTAACGTCGCCCAGACGCTTTTTGACCGATTTGATGGGGATCCTCAACCTAGATACCCACATTTTTTTAGTGTCTGAAAAAGCGTTCTTTTCGCGCTTTTTAGAGAAATATTACAGAGTTTTTAATGGATCCCTCCAGATACACAAACGTGTTTAACCGCAGCCAAATTTTTTTCTCTTTGTGATGCAAAGTTAAAAAGTTATGACTGTGCCGCAGTTCCTTTTGGTGTGCGTGAGCGAGACACATGAGCGAGCATATATAATTTGCAAATATGTGTCACCTCAATTTGCATTTATAGGATTGAATGAGGGGGGGTTAAGGGAAATGGTTTTTTAACAGCGTTATTAACCAGTTTCCAACATGATTATTATTGAAAACTAGGTTCTTAAGATATGATTACGACTACCTCGCCAAGAAATCGGATCACGAGCCGCCACGAGATTTTCACTTGTGATGGTAGTTTGCATATTACAGGCATGACAATGTCCGAGTAAAATGCATTTTTTTATTAAGAAAAATCTTTTTTCAGAATTTTCAATTCAGAAATTTTAAAATGAAGGAGAGACCCTAGAATAGTTTCCAACTTATCTCAATAGAAGCTTAGGCGCTTAGTACACTGTACATTTTGTCGAACCCCCGCTCCTTTGCTTGTACAAGAAAGCAGCGATCGTCCATTAGCAAAATGAAATATCAATTATTCAGGACTACCGAAAATGCATGGAGCAAGACAAAATTTAAGGCAAAGCTCGTCATAAATCTACTCCCTGATGGACCTCGCCCTTTCTCTAGAAAACACGTAGAAGATTGAATAATCGATTCGAATGTGAGCAGGTCTATGGCCAAAAACTGGGACGAAGTTGTATGAAACTCCATCAACTGCCAAGATTCGTTTAAATAACGTATTATAATAGCGGGATGGGAGAGCGTCCAGATATCTCGATCCGCACTTTCCAGAATATCATCGCCTGGTAGAACCAGGAGGTCTTTACCCTATATTCTTAATTTTCTTTATCAGAAAAAGAATGGCTGTTCAAAAACTAGAATAATTCATTTTTTGCACATTGGAAAAAAAAATTACAATAGTTAATTTCTCGTACATCACGTTGAATTTTAACCATTTGGGAAATCCGTTTTGGCTTCGCTGAAACCCTGCATGAGAAATTTACCGGTTCAATTATCCAATGGCAGAGTGGCATCATGCAATTGTCGACTTGTTGCCGCCGCGTATATGGGATGGAAAATCGCACCTATTGGAGCAAGCTGCAATATTTGAGCGGCGTTTCAAGGATTCCCCCAGCATGAAATGTTGGCCAATCGGTTAAACTGTTAATGATCAATCAGCTTTGTCATGCTGTATACATAGGTGTGCAAGTGGCGAGAGGTGAATTGTTTGACCATACCGAACAAAAACGGTTCATACTATTATCCTAGTATTGGAATTACTGCGCACTACTACTACTATATATAACTGCGAACTACGGCTGCATCAAACCTAGTTCGCGGTGCTTCGTGGTTTTTCCCTCTATGGGATTATTTTATATTGGATTTAGCCGCCCGCAATACGGTAAAAAAATTGATCACGTATTCTAAACACAGATATATTTACCAGTAGATGTTGCCATTTTGCCTGAAACGGGGCTATATTCGACGTTTTTGTAAAATTAGAAAACACTGTGGTATGTTATCGCAAATGATTAAGTTGAGATCCGCTGAGAAGCCGGTGACGAGTGAAATATCTAAAAAAAAACATTTAATATTTCCGACTTATGATATTATAAAAGGTCACAAAGGTACTCGGGTTCCGTGACCATCAAAGGGACATCAGGAATTACTCAAGTGACCAGTCAGCCCTATCCCGCCACCTGCCGAATTGGAATAAGGTCAAACTTATACATTATACATAAAGCTCCCAAATATCACGATCGCCTCACGGCTGAATCGTATTTCATGTACTGTGACAGTGATTCCATGAGCCCTTCTGTATTTAACCAAGGGTATAAAATGGAACAACACACAAGTTACGAGCACTGCGCCGAGACCAGACCCAGATGAAGGACGGATCTCCTTCGAAAGCTAGCTTGGGCGATTTTATTTTCGGATTTTCAGCGCAGTCAACCGCTATGTCATGACGCGTAGCCATCGAAAATTTTAAGAAATATTTGTTTTTCTGCGTTACAATATAAAATGTTTCTCGGCGTCATTCTATACATAACTTATATGTATTTTGTGGCCTGTTTGTTACACTATGAGTCGGAAATATTAAATGTGGTTTTAGATATTTCACTCTCGTCGCTGGTTTCTCAGTTCGTGACAAGCGGATTGCAACTTACTCATTTGTGGTTTTTGTATGTGATCCAAGTCTTATTTGTAACGGGACTTGGCAGATTGAGCTTCGTTGTTCTTGTACGATACCAGTTTTATAAATTGTTTTAGCTTATTAATAAACCGCGCATGTAACTGTACAAGCACACGGTATAGGTGTGCAGCAAGACAATCCATATATCGCACATTAAATCTCATCAACTTACGAACATGTAGATTTTCTACACAAAGAAAGTGTCTCTCCCAAATATTGCCTCGTTCCGTGTCAATTTTTTGTGTACCCCAGGTAAATACGCCAACACAATAGAAACCACAATAATGGAGGCGACATCCTGCACGACAAGCGCCCAACTGTCTAACTCAGTTCACAGCAAATACAATTTCACCTCTGCTTTTGTGAAAGCTATGACCCTGCGTGCGACGATCTATATAATCTCCATTAATTTGCACGGAGCGCGCCACCTAGGCGATTCCCCAAAGGATGATGAGCTTTTTGTTTGAGGACAGTGTGCTTTTTGTGGAATGGATGATGTGGAGCGAAACGCACCCGCCCCCTGGTGGCTGCGTAGCCAAGTTGAACGACACCTTTTTTATGGGATGTACAAATTTAATCTCCGTGTGTTATGGCGTTTGACTCTGTTGTGTTGAAGTGGAAACGTCAGTTTCCAGATAGTACAAAAATGCCTACGGATTTTGGATGGCAAATTTTTTATGTCCAGACCCATGGAATGCAACACAAAAAATATAAGTGTGTTGAGCGCGATCAGGGTTATCATGGCCAGCGAAGAAATTCCTCTATGCGAAAACATAAATTAAAACAAAAATTCTATAAAAGTACACCACTGACACGACCGAGCTAGAAATTGGTTTGAAATTGCGCATCAATTTTTCGTAAACGCGGCAACCTAGATTTCCAGGTCAAACGATGCAGTCTGTATAGTGTCTAGGAGTCTACATTGTGCCAGGCTATATAATTTATCCAGCTTGTCTATACCAGACATAATAATCATTTTGGCATAACATGAATGGTTGTTTGCGTGCAATGCCAAAAAAGAATAATTATGCTCGCGCTTTCACTGTTCGTTGGCCAGTACGTCTCGGATCCTTTATTTGGGCGACCCGGAAACACATTGGAAGCTATTCTTGACAAATTCAGGACAATAGTTCTGAATATAAGTCGAACAGGAACTCGACTCTTTCAAAAATAATAATTGTCGTTGAAAATGTACTCTTAGTTTCGTCAAAATTCAAACCAGTCCAATGAGAGAGCAGTCAGTATATATACCTCATTTCTTGTAATTGATATAAACATTCGATATAAGCACATAGTTCCCGGTATTTATATACATTTGTGATCATCATACGAATATTCGCGATTCATATTGGCGTCGTGACTAACCTTAACACTAAGATAAATCACATTTCGTTGCAATTGTCGTCGATAGGGGCGCTTCAATTGGAATTTAGTGTCCCTGAAAGACTACAAGAGGGCGCTGCTCGTTTTGGTGCACATAGCCAATGTCCCCCGGCGGGGATCATCGCACCCGTGTGGCGTGGTTTACGTTTTTCATGTTTCAATGTTTTGATACTTCCGGATTGCCATTTTGTTTGGGGCACGCGAGATGTGAAATCGTCACGCCATGCTTGCTCTCAAACAGACGTTCGTGAACAAAAAAGTGACCCAAACAAAAAAGTGGCAGTTCCAATGAACAAAATGTGGAACCGTCAATAGTGTAAAGCACACCTGCGACTCGAAATTATTGCTGCACGCTCGCTTGCGACGAAATTCTGGAACTCCATGGAGTGTACTGCCGAGTGCAGACAATTTGCGATTGTTCTGATGATGTCCGCGAATACTTCGAATCTCGGCCACGAGTGAGCGAGTCTGGTAAACTGCTCGCAAGCACATCACGCTCACAGGTGTTGGTGATTGAGAGTACGCGGCCTATGGATGTTGTTGACAAAGACTGTTATACAAATCGTCTCTAAACAAACATGAGTGCTTTCCCAAGCGCCTTACTACAATGTATTTTGATGGAAGTTGCTTTGCACATGCAACGACAATAATAATCTCACTAAAACTTATTTTTCTTCTTGCTGTGATTGCTGCTCGTGCATGACGTTTAATAACTAATAAGTGGCGAGAACATTTATAAACAAGAAAATTTAAAAAATGCCTACTCGTTTTTAATATATTTGCTTCCGTACCATACTCCAAAGCCTGACCTTCTTCAAATATGAGACCAACTTTCCCACTGACTTTAATAACGATGGTCAACGGAAGTTGGCCATTTTTATTTTTGGCGTATAACGTAGAGGATTTTCCAATTCACCACGTTCACAGGTGCTAGCGCTTCGGCGTCACCGCGTGACGTAATTGCTGGTTTATATATCCAATGTTTTGGAAATGTGTATTCCGTGAAAAGTAGATCGCGCATGTGCGAAAATTGTTTGCTCCTCGGCGCCACCTGGTCAGATTTCGAAGAGCTTCGACTTCACCCCCGTTAGAAAAATCCTTGTAAAGGTATGCCCACACGATGAGAGAATTTGTTGACACTTTCGCTAAAATGGTACCTATTTTACTAGATGTTAGTTGAGCAGTTGCAACAAGTTCGAATAAGTCATTTAATTTCAGCAACAAGTTTTAAAAGGTAGTCCTCGACTCTTCAGTGAGCTGCATGAATTAACAATTTTCTGAAAGTGGACTTGTCTTAACCAAAAAATAGCTCATTTGTACTATAGTATAGGAAGGTGGAAGACCAATTTTTTAAAAATTAATTTCTGCGACAAACCATCGCGTGTCTTTATGACAACAACGCACTCTTGAGTCGCTGCAAAATCTTTGGACCGATTTCGACGAAAACACGTTTTGTTTGTTCCAAATTGCGTCAACGGATGAGTGTGCGTTTATATTGTGCGAGACAATTCCATTCAAAAATGGGCATCGTGATTGGCTCATGGGCATTGCACAGTAGGTTTCATCGCTATCGAGTGTATTGTTGGCCTCGTACATACAATGAAAGATTTCATGGACTTATACAGTCAGTGACGTTTTTTAATTCGGCCTCATCTATAGAGACGATTCGCCCTTAGTCAGGGCTGACTACTACAACTTATTAGCCCCTGCTCACTTTGATGTGAAGGTGCTAAAATGGCAATTTCACACCCCTGTTAAAATCAACGCCAGTGATTAATTGCGCATATTTACATGGGTGTATTTTATAATTAAAATTGAAATGCTCCCAGTTTAACTCGGCGGTTCAATATAAAAACTTTTTGAAAGTCTGATAGCACGGTAAACAAATTCGAATTTCTGAGTTGGGACCGCTCGCTGGGAACCACCGGGGCTTAAACAGCTTTTGTTTTTATGCGCGGGTTTCGTTGTGCTTTTTTGTCAAGGGGAATATGTTTATTTTTATTGCGACTTCCTTGCGCCACTTTTCTCAAAATTCGTTCGGCGATCGTGAAATCTGAATTTTGATACCGTTGACATACTTTCATTTTCACACGATACACCGCCATTCGAATGATTGTTGTCCAGGAGAAAATTGGGGGCCAGTTGACTGAATCCATATTATTAGATCGACCCCCGGGACAAATGGAAAAGCGAATTATTTAAAATATTCTCTATGAGTAGCTGAATTGTACCCGAGCCTTGAAACTCGTACATTTCCAATTTTTAAGTTTTGGAATGGATTCTTTAACTTTCGAATTTCCATTTGGGCATTTTTTTTATCTTTCCCAGAGAAAGTAATAACTAAGTAACACAAAATATATAAACTAGATACCGAATGCAATCTTATCCTTTATCTAATGGCGTGATCTTATTGACAAGCGGCACAAACCAGTCAAGTTTTCGGGAGCAAGTTTTGCATTTAAATTGGTCGATCCCGTTAACCGTAATACAATTTGTGCTGTGTAACAAACAACATGCATCTTAGTCATTTAGTGGACTGGAGCTGTCACGATCTCTAAGCGAAGGGGCAAGTCGAGAACGTTTCTAATTAATTGGTTTGACGGCCTGCCATCGCTCAGATTATGTCTGTCCGTACGTGCAAGTGCCAAGTTCAGTTCTAGGCTCATTCTTGGCCTCGACATTATTACATGTAGGGAAACGCAACTTCTTTTATTTTCACCTTTCCAGTCGTACAGCGGACCTGCTTCGCGCTTTCCGCAAAGTTCTGGAGGTGTCAATACACGCGGGCACTGGAGTAGTTAAATATTTATAACCCAGGTGAACGGGCTTCTGTTGATTCATAGTGGGCCCCGCCTAAAGATAGATTTCGGACCTCAGACAGCCATGCAAAGTAGGAAGTACAGACTTAATACCCTTGTCGCAAGGTCGTGCCATTCTCCAAATTGTACGTGTACGGGAAATTGTGTGTGGAGAGAGACCCACTGACGCCCACGCAGCCAACTGGTATTGCATAATTTGCTGTCAAGGTCGGACGAGAGAGTGTGGACGCAGGGGCAGGTCTCGCATCCACGTCACTGTTGCTACCAATATGCCAGTTGTCAAGAGTTTTTCAGTACAGATCGGGTTAAAAATAGAATAATTTGAAAAGCCTTTTGAAATCCGTATGAGGTTGTCGCACAGCGTTGGTGTTAGACCAAATGATGCGGAACTTCTCTGCGCTACAGCTTTGTAACTATAGAAACGTAACAACAGTTTTCATAATATGATGGTATTATGCTCGAAATTCTAGTCGGAACATTAACTGCAGGATCTAGCCATTAAATTGTTCACTGCAGTCACACCAGGATTCGCTCTAAAATGTTGCGCGAGGGCTTCAGAATGTAGAACGCGTACAGTGTTTCCATTTCAACAATATTTCAAAATACGTCGCCTTTGGAACGAACATGCCATGTCATCGAATTACTCAACTTGATATTGTTGGCTCAAGTTTAAAAGCGAACTCGTTTCGAATTGCGATTTGGTCGACGGATTTGCAGGGGGAAGTTGTGAAACATGCTATTAAAGCAAAACATGTTACAGTGGTTTTGATATTCGCATATTTAGTAATATTTTAATGGAAAAATTAAGATTGCCAATGTCAAGAAACATAAAAGCAGTAATGATGATAAAAGACGGATGACAAAAGAAAATTTAAAATCGAGTGAAGTATTTGTTGTATTCGTATTTTGCACGCCCACACTTTCGGGTTGGTCATTCCTACAATACACTACATACATGTAGTACTGCATTTTGCAAATGTTGTTCGCAAACCAATTAGGATAATATTGCAATTGCTATTGCAAAATATTAATTTGTATGTCCTAATACTTCATTAATTTGTCTCTTTGACACTTTATACACCATGTCAAAGACAGTTTATGTAGACTAATGAGACCCCATACTAATACTCTGTAGCTAATCAGAATTTTAGTGCGACGCTTCGGGCAATAAACACGAAATGTGTTTTATTGTTACGAAGTCAGACTTTTTCAATCAGTATTTCCCCCCTTTTTGTATCTGGCGAGTTCAGTTTCGTATAAATGTGTAATCCCTGCGCTCTGTAATTGGGAGCAGTGGCCCACGAAAGTGTCAAGTCGCGGTCGTTGCAATTTATCGCTTGTGACTCGCGCTGGCCAATTACAGACTGTCACTAGCTCGGTGGTCACCTAAGCGAATTAACAATTCGACACCGAGATAAGCGACCTATTTTGTTTCAACAAAAAAAAAACCACTGCCACACAATAATACAAAAAAAAATTAGGTTTATTTTTTTGTTTGTTTGTTGGCATGCATCAATGAATCAATTGACATAATAAAAAAATGGCTTCAAGACATGGCTTCTCCATTTTACTGGTGACATAATATATAGACGGTCAGCTGGCGCGTTGACTCCTTACCAGTTGGTGCAGGTTCACCTGCCCGCATGCAGGATCCTAATTGCTAGCTTTGAGACGTCTGCTACGCCCCGAAGCATGCAAAGAATGCAATATATACTTGGAGAAACGTTACAGATTACGCCGTGCGAATTGCCAATTAGAACCTAAGCGGTTGTTATTTATTCGCTGTGCAATTTGTAAGCAAATGTGAGGATCGCGGCTATTTCGGTGTGCCACAATATATATATATATATATATATATAAATGAGTTCCATGTTGAGATTTTTATAAGGTTATCTTCGTGCAACCCGATTTTCCTGAGCGTCGTTCTTCTGAACGGAATTTGACATCGTTAGTAAGACGTGAGCGTTAATTGTTATTCTACTAAACCATTGAGTTGATAAATAAGAAAATCGGCGTCATTTGAATTTGGCATTCGGAAGACCGGAATGATTTTTACGTTCTCAAAAACATTGTGCTAATTAATTCTCTACAATGTTGGTTGCTAGATTTAAAGCTGAGTTTCAACTCTCGCACTGTTCTCATCATATCGGCTCATGAAATATTAATAGTGAAATCAATTGTAAAATTGAACGCTCATTGATTGGGATTTTGAGGGCGTCGCAATCTTTTGCACAATTTTAGAATGGCCCCGCCGTAAACACGATTCTGTGTTCAGGATAGCCGGTCCCCTCGCGTACAAGATTATTTCCAACCAAATGTGGGCCTTAAAAAAATCTCCTAAAAATCTCCTCTCTCCTGCTGTTATATGGCTTCCATTCGAACTTGCCTTTTCGCTCGACACAAATTCGCAGTTTCTGTTTTGTCGGTAATACTGTACAAACCAGGCGAATATAGGTTACACGCGTAAAACTGAATAGGTCTGTGTACATACAGTAGACTACCTATATAGCAGAGGTACTCACACTTGGTTGGCGCTATCAATTAGCGGAGCCTTGAACGAAACATTGTGACTAGGTATTATTTCCATTCATGAATAAATGTTTCATTTGCATTGGTACACAAATTACGTGGTTCATTGTCGACTATTGTAACATTATACTAATGGTTTCCTATTATTTTTCTTTTGCAGAAAAAAATGGCGCCCAACATAAAGGACATGTCCTACACTAACGGAATTGTGGAAGACAAGCCGAGTGATCTCATTAACACAACCGGCAAGAGAGCGCCCATGCAAATTGTGTGGCGAAACGTGATTATGTTTGTGTATTTGCATCTGAGTGCGGTGTATGGACTTTACATGTGTTTCGCCGTTGCCCAGTGGAAGACGTTACTATTCGGTAAGTTAGACAAATTTATTCTGCGCACGCACATTCACGAACTGAAGAAAATACTCGAATTCAAGAAAAGGTGGCGCAGCTCTCTTAAGTCTGTGGAGATTCTATGCGCTTCACTGCATTGCATCGGTGCTCGTATGGTTTCGGGTTCGCTACGGTGTGTGCCAACTATAGCTCTTTCAAAATTGCACATGCACACATGTGAACACTGCACATGTGAACAAATGAAATTATATTATCAAGCGCAGAGAATAAAATTGATCTAACGGAGAGCGTTCTCAAAATTAAGAAATGAGTTAACCTCTTATCCATTAAAGTCTAATGAAGTGCACCCAAAAACATTTTTTTACGCTTGAAAACTGAACCAAATATCAAATGGATGAAAAAAAATGCATCAAATTGAACTAAAATGTTGCATGATTTGTTCTTACTTAATTTAGTAACTGATGATATCGTCATTCACGTTATTTAATCCCTCCTACCCACTCTTTTCCCCCATACTACATTTTCTTTATTTTTGTTAGATTATTTTTCGCGTGCACCTAATTACTGTTCGCTTTACTTCTGTCTACCGAAGTTTATATAAAAGTGGGTTTCACCCCTTCATATGAATCTTGCCGATCGGTATAGGTCCAGACACTTTAGCACAACTCCCATTTCACACATGAATTAACACATAAAATAAGATGCACTTATATATGGCTTTTTGTGCCTCAGCAAACTAACAAAAAAAAATACATATCGATAGTTGCTATGTGCAAGGACGCGCAGTGACCGCAGTAGGTCGTATAAAGTAATTGGGAAGTGAAAAGTCTACAAGAGATGATGTTTACTTCCTGGCCTTTGGTACTGGCGCACTGAATTCAGCTAACCCGATCGCACCATTGACGCAGCCGAAAGATCAATCATGATTGAGCCATTAAAATGTGAACCATATCCCCGTCACTGTCTTTAAATTTGTTTTCAAAATTTGTTAATCACTATTTTTAGTCTGGGCTCACCAGCGTCTCCACAATAAGTTTCCTCTGCCTATATTTTTTATCTAGGCATTTATGTCCAGTGGACAAGGGGTTATTCTGAAATTGAAATGTAGCCTATTTTGATAGTCCATCAAGACGAGATTAAATCCGGAAGGCATTGATAACAAATTAAACAGGGTGTTCTCGTCGGCGGTTGCAATTAGCGCTAAACGGAATGTCACCATGACTGCTGGACAAGTCATTTAATTTAATAGACTTGCAGCTACAATTGGTTCATCCGTAAAATCGATGTCAATAATCGTGCCCCGTTTGATTTACTCTTTTTGTTGTTGCGTCGTTAACGATACACGAAACATTAACGAATTCCTTTCCGGATTTTTGTTCTAGTTTGTGTTAATGTCCGGCTTTCCTCTATTTGCCGAACACGAGGCGATACAATACTCTGTGTGACTTGAACATGTCCGTTCAATTCATTTAGACTGTTATTAAACTTATTGAGTCGATCAAATTGATTGATGGAGAAAATTTCTCTTGTAGGTGTAATTGTAAGACAAGCTAAAAAAAACCCTTCCATTATAATTGTTGTCGCAAAACATGTCGGTTATTAAGTGCGTAGTTTTGATCGTAACAGCGTAGTGCACTTTCATGCAACCTTTACGGCAGACTGGGCAGGTGTTCATCTCGCAACACAAGAGCTGTATCACCTTTTTTTACAATATGAATCAAAATAAGCATTGTTTAGTCGACCATAGTTGACAATCCCCTCGCCGGACAACAGGTTTTTAATAGAAAATAAATGACTATTTCGATGCCAGGACAGATTAATCCAAGAAATACTGGAACCTAAGTAATGGACTGCTGAATTAATGTGGATCCATCTTGTGTTGCGTTCTTGAATTTGCAAGTAATTGAATGTCAATGAGCGCGTTTTGCACTGCGTCATAAAATCTGAATTTTTCTCTTATGTGTTTTCTTCTTTTTTATAGCTCTCGTACTACATTTGTACGGCGGACTTGGTATCACGGCGGGTGCCCACAGGCTCTGGGCCCACAAGACCTACAAAGCCAAATGGCCGCTAAGGTTTTTCCTGATGCTGTGCAACACCATAGCCTTCCAGGTAAGCCATGGACGACCTAGCACAACATTGCGGGCTTTCAAACTGCGTGAAATTTCCGAACTTCCGGGACAACGAATTCAGTGCTGTCATTGTCGTCACTGTAGCCCCCACTTGATAATACAAATGTGTAGTACGAGCGAGTCTGTACGAGCAAGTCTGTACGAGCGATATGGCGCTTAGTAATGCGAAGTTTCCAAATACCGTACTATAATATCAATATAATACAATCCTATTATTGCGCCCTGTTGTATTTTTTACGCTAGGATTTCACTTACGATTAAGGTTGTGTTCTCCTTTTTCTTTCTAATATCTGTAAATTTAGGTCGCTCTCTGATTCGCATTGTCTTGTAGGGAAAGAACGGCTCCTCAAAAAGTAGACGCCGATTTTTTTTTGTTCATTCTAAATACATTTGGGACTAGCAGTTTATTCTCTTAAAACTTGATGGATGAGCTTGTAGCTAGTAGATTGAGCTTAGTAGCTTGGGTTGTAATTGAGCTATGCGTCAAGGAGGCACATTGCGTGTAGGCCCGTTTTTACTGCATTACATATTCATGAGTTTGTGCTAGACATATAGGTAACTGCGATCTGCGTCGGCCGTCGTTTGTAGCTTAATAAATGTATCGATTTCGTCGTTGGTCATAACGTCTTGTTGGTCGATCTCGTCATCTATTACGTATGTGCGGGGGTGGGTGAATATTGGAGAAGTTTACTATCTCGCAGAACGCCAAAAGCTGCCCACTCGTATAT
>JAQGBY010001628.1:0-28035 GCA_034698785.1 Mycogona germanica | reverse complement strand
GGGCTCTCGAAAATTTCGATCCCGGGGTACTGGTCGTTCCCCCTCGCATAATGCTTAAGCACCATGAGGGGGACGTACGGCCTGTAGTGCGGTTGGCTACAGTTGATTAAAAAAAAAAAAAAAAAAAAAATTATCATTCCTTCCCCACACCTACGGAAATCGCCATAATGCCACGGCGCGGCGATAATCTAATCTAAAAATCTAAATCTAAAATGTGCAGCTGCCTTCAGGCAGTAGCCTAGCTAGCAATTGTTTGTATTTATTCCTATGGTTCAATTTTATACTTATGGTTATTAAGATCTGCCATGCCATGGTAAAGTAGGCTTTCATTTTCCAGTGTGAGTATTAACCTGCATGAAAATGTTAGCTTCCACAAGGTCGGAAAAGGCTTAACGGCACCGAACACATACATGCTGGTTTACATGCTATAACAATTATTTTCTTTCTAGGCAAAATATTTGGTTCAAATAATTTTAGTAGGATCCCAAGTTGTCGGCCGGGCTTTCGCTCGTGCTTTGCGACAGGAGTTTCAAAGTAATTATACTCTTTATTTGCCTTAGATTCAATGTAAAAAAAATTCTGACTTAATGCGATCACAATTATATTGCAGATAGTCAGAATGCTGCACGACAAGCAGGAGGCGGCGAGGCCGGAGCCAGCCGCGCTGCTGCCAATGCAAAGCTCGGAATGACATTACAGGTGCGTGTACAAGAAGATGGCAAACGTCTGTTTACCAAGTGTAGTGATTCTTATTGTCTTGTGGACACCGGATGTCAGATTTTTTTTAAATATCAGACTCTAGGAGATGATGCAAGAATAACTTATAATATATTAATAAAAAATGTCACTGTTAAATATAATTATATTTTATTATATCCTCAATTTTATTTCCCAGGAAGCGATTCAGATCTTAAACGTCGGCGAGAAACTGAATCCGGAGCAAGTTACCAAGCAATACGAGCACCTGTTTGAGGTGAATGACAAGGCCAAGGGCGGTTCCTTTTATATACAATCCAAGGTAAGCTGTTCCCGTTCTGGGCAAGTAAAAAAGTTGGGAAGCAATGTCTCTCTACTGGGTATATCCGATTAGTGGCCACAACAAACGTCTAATCCTTCGTATGATCGGCAACTTCCAACCTAACAGAGAAGGATAAATTTTTAATATCTTAGTTTACCTCTCCTATATCGGGACAGTTTCAGGTGCCTTTCAGAAGGTATGTCATTTTTTCGCGCAAGCTCACAACGAGATTTCCGTCGTCCGCATCACTTATACGACCAATAAAATTCTGTTACGTCCTTCCACGAGAACCTGAAATAAATTCTAAAAGTGGCAATTGTTTTCGTTCTTTTCTGGTTGTTCGTTGTTCGTAGATGCGGGTGCTTTCGTTTGGGCTTGGAAATTGGCTACCGATGCGATCAAAATTGGATAGGAATTGTTTGTTGTGGCTCGGATCGCCAACTGGCCAACGTCTTTATTCGAGCGACGCCAATGACACGTCGCCGCTGACCATAGACACGATGTTGACCGAAGAGAACCGGCAGCGAGTCATCCGGCGACTGACCGAGCTCCGCATGCCCAGAAAAGGTTACCTGAGCGTGGAGGCCCCCACCAAAGGCCGGGCGGCTGTGCTGGTGCTGTTCTGCATGCACGATGGCGAGCCCTCCCTACTGTTGACTCAGAGGGCGAAGGGTCTGTCCCGTGGGGCCGGTCAGCTGAGCTTTCCAGGCGGAATGGTGGAAGAGGGCATTGACGCCAATGACGTGGCCACGGCGCTCCGCGAAACCAAGGAGGAGATCGGGCTGGCAGTTGAGCCGACAGCCGTGTGGTGCGAACTGCCACCCGTGCTCTTCCGACTGACCTTTATCTCGGTACGACCGATCGTGGCGTTCGTGGGTTGCACAGACGATCGTCGTTGGAATATTGAGACGGCCGAGGTGGAGCGGGTGGTCCACTATAGTCTGCGCGCCCTGTTCGATCTCCGGTACCGCGGAAGACCAAGCCTGCGCGAAATCGGACCCTGGCCAATCTTCGTGCATCCACAGCACCCCGAGCTCCGGGTGTGGGGCATCACGGCCTTCATCGTCGATCGTATTCTGCGCACCCTCTTTCCTGCCGATTACAAGCCATATATTGGCGGATTCGGCTGTAAAACTTAAGGGACGATCGATCTAGGGGCTCATAAATTGCAAAGCACATTGCCCAATGGCGTCCCAACACAGAGTTCATTTTTGACGTCGTGCAATTAGTTTGCGTGCAGATGATAGCAGTGTTTTTGACTTTGTGTGTGAGGTGTTAAGAGTTTTACAAATAGGCACAAATTCATGTGATAAATGCTATTGTAGAGGCAAAACAGTTTTAACGGAACAGTAGTATTTTATTAAGACAGATTTTATGCCCTATCTTGTATCCGGATATAGTTAATTTGGACTTGATATAGAAAAGGATTTTGTGCTCTACGATTACGTGATGGATTTTTCAGAGTCTTTCTGAAATTGATACCATTTACAGCCGAGTTCTAATCAAATCGTCAAATCTCATGTATGCCACAAATACACGCTCTTAAAAACCAAATAGGTGATCAAACAAATAAAAATATTTTAATACAAGATAAATATTTTGATCTAGCAATATTTTTGTAGTAAATTGTGTAGGACAAGCATTTGAAAGCACATGAAAGTATAAAAGCTTATATATCTACATTCTTGTATACCTTTTTAATTTTTGTTAAATTGTCGGACTCTACAAAAATGAAAAGATAAAATTACAGATGGCGGCGTGATTTATTTTCCTTTCAAAGTGTATCGCCAATTGTTGCCTACTTCCGTCCCAGACTTCTTTTTCACATGACCCATAAAACCGTGTTGATTGACGTAATGATCCACAGCGATACTTTTATTGACGTTTTTTATTTTTTAAATTGTAGGTTGTTAGAGCGAAAGAACGAATCGACCAAGAACTAATGGAAAAACATAATTCATCGGATACCAGTAAACACAAACCTGACCAAAGCTAGCATAGTGAAACCAATCTAGAATCTAGTTTCACTCTTTCTCAAATCTGAAAGAGTCGTGAGCTAAAAAAAAACGCTTGTTCATTACTGAGATCAAGAAGGTAGAAGAATGATTAATCCTTTTTAAGGAATTATGTTATTATTCGAGTTGGATTGAATTGTTCTGTTCAATAAAACTGAATTTGCGCCGCGAATTTAATTGGGTTTAAATTTTTGAAAAATGATCTTTTGGGTAATTATGTCTGTATTACCCGACAATTGTTCTGTATTTTGTGTAGAATAAATTCTTTATTTGCGGTATTTTTTGGGAAGAAACTTTGTCGTGTTTCTTATAAATACATGCATGTCAAGTGGCAATGAAAAATTGCATTTTTTTTGTCCAATCAACTGTAGTCAATCTCACTGCAGGCCTTACGTCCCCCTTATGGTGCTTAGACACTGTGCGAGGGGGAACGACAAGTACCCCGGGATCGAAATTTTCGGGAGAGCCCGCGCCGGGAATCGAACCCGGGACCGCCGAAACCACAGTCGGTCGCTAAACCAACTGGGCTACGAGACAACAAGCAATTTTAATGGCAATTTTTTATGATTCGGATTTTTCTGGTGTTTCTTTTAAAAAAATGTATAAATAATGTCGAGAGACATGTTTAAAACGATCGCTTTCATTGTGATCTTTTTTTGCTTGCATTTATTATAAGAGGAGCGATCGATAGTTTCACGAACACTGCTGGATAGGAAATACCGTTGCATCTGGTGGATGTAAATCTCGGAGTAAAAGCGCTTTTATATAAGTATGATCGTAAATGTTGAGCGTTGCTTCCCCTAGGTGGCGCAATTGTCATTTAAAAATTCAAAATTAATTAAAATATCTTTTCAACATTATCAGCCTCTCCATTCGTGATAATTACTCTTAACATGGACCAACAAAAAACAAAGCTATCGTTTTAATAATTTCGCCATTGCTTTGCTGAAAATGTCAAAATTTTAATTTCCATTCAGCCCCCAGACGGCCGCTTTTTTTGCGTCCGAGATTTTTGGGCGCGTCCATCTTGCGAAAACGGCAGGTCAAGGGGGATATGGCGCCAATAATTTGTGTGTGTCGTGCTGGAAGAGTTCTTGTCGAAAAACCATTTATTTTCATAATTTCGAGTCTCCGTTTCATTCTCGCGAATTGATCAGTAATGCCGTTTACGAGTGCGTCCGTGTTTACGGAATATTTCTTCGCCATTTCCATGCTACCGAAAGCCAGCGTGTGGCGTCCGAAAATCTCACCCATCCACTGGTAGGCTTACGGGGAAAATTTCACGTAAAAAATGGCAGATGCCCGCGAACGACTTGAGCAACCCAAGAATCGGTGACTAAAGACAATTTCTGCTAGACTCACTGACAGGGCAATTTGGTTGTTTGATTGGCAGCGCCACCTAGCGTGAGTCCGGCTTTCATCATCAGCGTGAGTCTAGTAGAAACATTGCTAAAATAACGTCGATTTCGGTCAAATTAGTCATCGATCAAATGCTTTGCTACGAGGCCTAGGCCTTATGCCCTTTCCTATTTTAATCAATTTAGTCGCATTTTATCCTTGGTTTGCAAACTGTCCGCTTTTAATAGCCTTTCCTAACAGTTACTACCTCACCAATGGTCAAACCTCATTTCCTTAAGAGCATTGGTCTGAACTGAATTTGAGTCTGAACTTCCAGCTCCGCCATGGAGTCCATGGGTGGGAGTTGGGAGTTGTGGGTGGGGGTCTTGTCTGGCCCTTACTGAGACGCGCCATTTACCTCCGACCGAACCAATCTGGTGAGTCAAACATGGTGCCCCAAAATGAACAGTAATTATTCCCCGCTCGATCTAGGGTTAGCCAAGGTTGAGACTGGACCAACGGACCCTCATACCACGTCCAAGTGCCTCTATTGCCAATCGCGACGGTTTATTAACCTCTATTCGCATCCCCCTTCCCCCGATGCCCACTACCCCCTCCCATACACACCTCTACCATTGCCCTCATATATAGAGGAACGTTCGGTTAAAGAAATTTGACAGCCAAGGTGAGAGAATACACGTCTCATTTTCAGCAATTCGTGATCGCAATCGTGATTGTCCCAAGTAATGAAATTTTAATCTTTATCGGAGGATTGTCAACAATCTGAGATTTCCTGTTTTATTTTAGCAGAGATCGTTTTGTCCCAACAATGAGCGCTGTTCAACCGTTTGGGCGCTAAGCTCAATTTGATTAGAACACATTAATTTATGTTTCGACCGCTGGTCATACAATCATGCGTTTTTTTAAAAGCTAGAACCAAACTAGCTCTGCGCGGACCCCCCACTGGAGGCCTCTTCCTCACCACTCCCTAACCCAAGGCGTTGAAATTAGTTGAAACTAGTTGAAATTAGTACTTGTACTGCAAAGCTTTTCTCGAGAAGGAGTTTAGTTCCCATCTTCTCTATCCGACATGACAAAAACTAATTCGATGATCAACTGAAGGTTGGTCGAGATCATGTTGAGATGCGTTTTTTGTTAGTTGTTTTTACTTTTGTGAGAGGGTAAGGAGAGCAGCGTCCTATCTGTTCGTTGTGTCCGAGTCCCGAGCAGGCGATAACGAACGATTAAAGCTGGTGTCCGGTTTCCGAAACTCCATTGTACGATGCCTGCGGTTGATATTTGAGTGAAACCAACATGAGCGACACTGAAGTCGATGATAGGCAACGTTACGGTTATGGCATTACCCGTTAATGAGAACACCTGCGAATTGTCATGACTATTAGGCAAATACCTCGAACAGCGTCAAAAAAGTGAGCTCATTATTATTTTTTTGGGAAACTCCAGTAATTTCAAAACCGATCTTTATCTCGTGTCAATAAAAATTAATTTGCTGCTGCACCGAGAATCATTTTTATGAATGGCTAGAAATATAAAAACGTTTGTCTTGATTAAATCAATTGTACGTCCATGGCATTTGAAGTACCGGTTCCAGCGAGGCTCAAGTCGTATTTGTTGCCTGTAACTATCTGTTGTAGCGCCATTGTACTATTTCACCAACGTTGCCATCCATTTGGTTAAGTAATTTAAATTTTTATAAGCAGGCTTTTTGTTCTTGTCGCAGGCACACGAACCAGGTGTCGCAAGTGACGCTTTCTCATTTTCGCAGATAAATTTGGGGATAGTGCAGTACACAAAACACGGTTTATTAATAATTTCGTTACATGAATCTAAATTAATTTCACTTTTTTTCTTTTCAAGATTTTCGTTGCCTTGTTCAAGGTAAAACACGTCTTTGCAATACCGAAGAAGTGCAAAAATGTCCACCAATCGTGTAAAGAGACTTCTTCGCAAGATTGAAAACATCCGGGGTAAGTTTATTCTCAATACTGTTGACATAAGGTTGGCGCAATGCTTTTGACTAGGGTACCGGGGTATACTTGAACGTCATCAAAAGCAACCTGGGTTTAAATAGAGCTAGTTACTAAAACGGGAGTTGCGTACTTATCCAAGCGCCCCATCTCGTTTCGTTTCGTTATTGTCCACAGGGAATCGCAACAAGAAGCGAAGGTTGAGCGCCAGCGATGATGAGTGCATCAAAGGTGCGTTATTTTCTTTTCAACCCCTTATTCTTGATAGACCGTGAGCGAACTCTGCCCTTCGTACCATGTGCTTCTTGCCAGCGTAATCCGAAAACTTTCCGATTTTTCGTTATGCGCATGTGATGTACGATATGTGCTCAACCCTGCGCTCAAACCCAACAATTACTGATTATGAATTTCCATATTGCGAATTACGATATGGACGTTTAAAATATTTTATTTGTATCTTCACTGTGATCTCGAGAGCGTGATCAATTTGTGTCATGCTTTTAATGTACACCTTGCTAAATGAAAACGGGATTGTTTGATTGAGATGATCTGTTGAGCCACACTTGATAGCTTGTGACAATTTCTTGTACCCAAGTGTTCAGGTTGTTCCCATGCTTTTTATGTAACCTTGCTAAATGAAGTTGCACTTGATTGATTTGATTTGATGTGTACTTGAAAGCTCGTGACAATTTCTTGTTCCCAGGTTCTTCGGGTGTGTGGACACCTAAATCGATGGGAGATTTTCCCACCACCAACATCTACAATAGCACCTCACGAAGCCCGCCGGCAGAGGTACACATTTTTTATGAGCCCAAAAGTAGTAGATACGCACTATCCATTTGGGCCTTGCTACATTTTCTGAAATCTAGATAGCGTTTTTGAACAAGTTCAAGCTAATACCTAAGTTAACCGTGTACATACAAGATGCTATTTTCTGTCTTATAATTTTTTTTTTTTTGTTACTAGTTGTTTCGAAAAGACTTGATCAGCGCTATGAAGCTACCGGACAGTGAACCACTGGCAGCAGACGAATACTGGTTCATCTCTGACCAATGGAAGCAGGAATGGGAGCGCGGGGTGCAAGTACCGGTCAATCCGGAGGTCCTGCCAGAACCGGTGCTGAGGTGAGTGAATCAATCTTGATGGAAAGTGGATCATCCGTCCCGCCAGTCCGAAACTAACCAAATTATTTTTTGCGCGCGATTTTGAATTAACTTTTGTAACTTTTATTTCTCTCCAGGATAATCAGGAAAAGAGACAAGTCATCAGATTTTAAGCTGTGAGTATACAAAGTTAATTGGAATTTTACTATTGAAACTGAGAAACGTATAGGAATTTCAGAAAACTGGTGTTACAAACATAAAACTCGAGATTTAAAAAAATCTAAGGGAAATGGTGCTGACTATATTATATTTTTATTTTAATAAATCGTCTTCAATTTTTTTATACGTCTTACGTAAGTTTGTTTTATTGAAATCTGGAATTATTTCGGAATTATTTTTTTTTAATTTGAAACATTTTTTATTTGGTTCTGATGAATTGAAAAATTTATGTTTTTAGTTTTGCGTGGTTGGTGCATCCGAGTGTGAAAAAAGCACTTGTGGTATTTCCGAATCAAGTTTAACTTGACTAATCGACCTATGTTTTTTTTTTCTCGTCCCCCATCGTGGCCACCTCAGTCCGAAAAAGTTAATCCGGATAAGTCCGCAGGATGATGAGTTTGACGAGGACGTCCACCAGCTGAGCACTGTGCCAGCTCAGGCGGAGAAGATGTGTCGTTACGACATGGACGACTGTGATCTCCACTGGCTGACGAGCCTCAACAATCAGCGAAAGGATCTGGGTGATTTTAACAACTTTTGTTCATCAACCACATGCACATTCCAACTTGTGGCATAATATTTCTTCAATAATGCCAACTCCATCTCGAAAATCTTTAAAAACTTTTTTATGGAATCATCAATTAAGGTCACTAACTGTTGAAATTATCCTGAATTATATTGTTGCAGGACTTACTATGATTGATGAAACGTTGATGGAAATTGTTATGGAAGAATTGGAAACTCAGGTTTGCAATTTTATTTACAAATTCAATGAAACGTGTTTCTTAACAAATTAGGTATTGTTCACTTTAAAAGAAAATATATAAAATAGCCTTTAAACTTGTTTTGTACTTGTTAAGTGTTACGACAAAATGCAAGAAGCGATTCAATCGGAGGCGGGACTCGGCATAGAGTTCGATGAGGATGTCATCTGTGACGTGTGTCGGTCGGTGAGTAAATCGAGTTTCGTCTTAAGCGTAGTGTGAAAGGCTAAATTAAATAATTAGCCGTGCAACTTTATTAATTGGCTCGATGAAATATAAAATTGTTTTTGCAGCCTGATTCGGAGGAGGGCAATGAAATGGTATTCTGCGACTCCTGCGATATTTGCGTGCACCAGGCGTGTTACGGGATAACCAGCATTCCTGAGGGCAGCTGGATGTGTCGCACCTGCTCCCTGGCTATCAAGCCTGACTGCATCCTATGTCCCAACAAGGGCGGCGCCATGAAGAGTACCAGGTCAGTGCACTCGCTCTTTCTTCTTGTCTCTGGTGTATTTTTGGTGACCGCTTTTGGTAATCCATCTTCATTTCTGATTATTTTGTTGCTTTGCGAAGAAGACGCAATAGGCAAGGACAAAATAAAATTACTCATTTCCTAGTTGAATTTTCATTAAATGGATGATGTCCTGACACTTGTGCTTAACTGGCGGTATCATATTGCTTTAGGGGGAAATTTTCAATTGTTAGCATTTGTAATCAAACTTGTTGTGATGTTTGGTGCGTCACATTTGGCGCCCAAATTAAATTTTTGTCTGCAGTTTTGAAACTAATTTTGTTTAGAATTGGATTTCTGAGGTTACCCCTTATCAAGACACCATCCAATTCATTGACATTTTTGTTTCACCATTGATTGGCATTTTTCTCTAACCACGTTCTTGTTGGCATATGCTCAATAGGAGCGGTCAGAAGTGGGCCCACGTCAGCTGCGCCCTTTGGATTCCCGAAGTGAGCATTGGATGCGTGGAGAAGATGGAACCCATCACCAAGATAGCTCTCATACCGGTAGGAAATGTGGAGAACTTTATTTTTTTGGTTTCGTAGTGTGCTCTAAAAAAATTGGATTATCTGCTTTTGGGAGACTCCAAACTGAAAAAATGATTTTTAACTGTTTCTGTAGCTTGATTTTCCAAAACCTAACTTCCTTCAAAATAACAGTTTCAGTCGTCGAGCTTCATAGAATTTGTCTTGGTTTTGCTCTTTCTCTTCACAGCCTAGTCGTTGGGCTTTGATATGTTGCCTGTGTCGAGATCGTATCGGCGCCTGTATCCAGTGTTCGGTACGTTTGGCCTTTCTGGAATTTCTGGCCCGTGATTCTTTCGAAAGGGAATTTTTGTGTTTTGGGTGCTCCTATCACCACTTATCGACTAATCTAGATTATTTTTGCCACTTCTGTGAATCAGGTGAAATCTTGCAAGACTGCATATCACGTGTCCTGTGGCTTTCAAAATGGCCTGGACATGAAGGCGGTGGTCGAGGACGAGAACATTGAAGATGGACTTAAATTAAGAGTGAGTGTTGCAACATTTTGCTGAGTTTTCTTGCTGGTTTAAGATACTAAAATTTTGTCCTTCAAATATATTTTACTATTCTAAATTTAAAAAAAGACAATTATAAACATTCCCAAGAATGGAAACACACTATAATATGTCCGATAGGAAGATACTTTAATCCGTCAGGTACAAAGCTAAATAAAAACACGACCGTTAGGCCATTATCAAGTGACTGTAATCGTTAAATCTTGTATACGCTAAATCTTGGACGAGAGTCCAATGATAAGACTCTCGTTATTTAACGTTCACGGTAATTTAACGATTAGTCACTTATCGAAAGCTCGTATTTTTATTTTGCTCTACCTGACAGATTAAAGTGTCATTTTATCGGACATGTTATAGTGTTTCCAATCTTGGGAATGTTTATAATTTTCTTTTAATATACATCTGTCTCTGCGTGTTCTTACCACATTTTTTATTCTAAATAAATTTAACTAGTTAGCCAGTCAGATATATTTCAATCAATTAAATATATTCAGTAAAGGGGTTGCATAAAAGTTATGCTGTCAAATTGTTGTAATTGAAGTTATCTGCGAAAGATTGCCTATACATGGGATGAATACCTTAGTGTTGTGGTGAGGTTTCTAAGCCGCCTTCCATTGTATTGCAGTCATACTGTCCAAAGCACAGCAAAAATAAGGACTCCGGAACGTCGTCAGACTCTGAGGGAGAAGACTCCAACGTGGACTTGCTGGCGAAGCTACGCTCAGCTGGCAAGGCCAGCATCCGGGCTAAAAGGTAAGTTGTCAAAATCAATCGTTAATTCAAAACATTTTTCGAATTTTTTTATTTGTATTTTACTAAAGTTAACATTTCAGATAAAATAAAAATTAACAATTGAGATAAATTTTATTAAGTGTTTCACAGCTGTCAATAAAAAATGATTTGTGTCCTCAATTTATATTAATAACCCGTTGAATTTCAACTTTCGATTTATATTAATAGCCCAGTTAGTTGTTAAACTGACCTGCTTTGTGACCGTTCAGGGTTCGAGTCCTATGGTGTACTAGTTTATTCGATCCTTGGTGACGATGAAATAGTGTAAAAGCACCACGATCGGCACATTAGAATTGTGTACCGAATTAGTTTCTGCTTTTGATTTTAAAAAAATTCTGTCACATTCCCATGTAATTAACATTTGCGCTTCCTTGTATTCCAGACTCTACCAGATAGAGTCCACCTTCTTCCGGTTTGTCAGTCTCACGGATGTGATGACCAAGACCAGGGTGGCGTCTGAGACAGTGGAGTTCATCTACCAGTACTGGAAACTCAAGCGACGGGTAAGTAGACCAATAAACAGTGGTGAGGGGAGAAGAAGTAATTTGTGTATATGTGGTGAGAAATTTAGGTATACTGCTAGTCGCGATTAATTAATTTTTCGTCGCATTTGGGTGCGAATTCAGTCGCTGTTCAACAAGCCGCTGCTGATTCCGCGGTCTGGTGAGAACGACGCCCTGGGCAGGCAACAGGAGGTTGGGCTTTTCGCCCGTATGAAAATGTTCGTGCATCTTCGGCAGGATCTGGAGAGGGTAAGTTTTTTTTTTTGCCCTTTCACTGCAATCTCTTCACTACACCATTTTCTGTACCCCTCTTGGTGCTTAGGCACATTTTCATCAGTACCCCGGGATCGAAATTATCGAGAGCCCGCGCTGGGAATCGAACCCGGATCGTCGAGCAAGTTAGTCGCAATGCCGACTGGGCTACAACGAGTCAGAATTTTTATTTTTCTCGTACGACAGTTAATAAATTTGTTTAAAAATCTAAACAATTTTCAAAGTCCAAGTTTATGATTCAGATCAGCGTCGTTAAAATGAGAGCACATAACATTTTTCAAAATATTAATATATGAATTTGAAATATGAAGTATTATGACAATCGAAATTGGTGGACAATATTTGGGCAAGGAAAATTACAAATGGTACTTCACTATGGTACCATTTGGATGAATGGATGAAAAATTTACGTTTTATTTGACCTTATTTTAATTTATATATAAAAATAACACAAGTGAAATATACTAAGTTTTTCGGTAACAATAAAAATCTTCAAACTCTAGAAATATTTTCCATTGATATTAGTCAATTGATTATGCGGATCAACAGGTTACTAAGATCATTTTGTGTTCGTTCCACTTGGGTGTAGGTCCGAAATCTATGCTACATGGTTAGCCGCCGTGAGAAGTTGTATCGCTCCTGGTTGATTCTGCGTGAGCAGATCTTCCACAAGCAGGTGGCCGTACTAATGGACGACAAGCTGAAACTGGACGAAGCCGAAAAGCATGCGGTCATCCACGCGTGCCACGGCGACAACATGTACGACCGCCTCTTCGCCAATGATCCCACCTGCTGCCAGATGGAGGCCAACGCGGCCCACAAAGCCGCTGCCGCCGCTGTTGCCTCGTCCTCCAGTACGGGTAACGGCACTGCGGCTACCAGGCCCGACAAGCGGGTGCGCGTCGCCGTCGAGAAAGAGGCTGTCGATCCGAATGGCATTCTCAACAGCCCACCCCGTAAACAGCGCCAGTTGGGGTCCGAGCGGTTACCTAATCCCTACGCCAAGACCTACTTCTTTAATGGTTCCAATCACCGCTCACAGCGCCGCTCCAGTGGAGGGTCCACGACTGTCAAACCAGAAGAGGAGTCAAGTGACGCAACAACCACCACTCCCGCAGCTAACCTCAAGCCGACAAAAGTTGGTGACATTACCGCCACCGCCGTGACAGACACCGGTGGCGATGCCGAGAAGGCCAAGGAGGATTACCGCGACACGGAGGACGAGAGTCCCGTACGCTGTGCTATCAAGTTTGAGTTTAGCTCATCAACTGACGAGGATTCGGACGTTGGCGCAGCCACTAAGGTGTCGCCGCATTGCCTGTCCTCATCGTCCGACTGGGCAACGTCGACGAACCCCGTGCACGCGAAGATGAGTCCGAAAGGGATCAAAAAGGAGCAGGAGTTGCGATTGGACAATGTGGCCAACGCGTATCAACGAAAAACGAAGGAAGCTAGGGATGAGCCTCGCGTGCCGGCGTCTCCTGACAACAGAGATAGTGCGTCGGCTATTGCGCACCAGCGCCGCAAGCAGCCGTTGAACAATGGTCACTACTCGTCGCGGCGTCGCAGTCGCAAGCTATCGTCATCTGCCGAGGAAGAGGAGGAGAACGATGCAGAAGTGGAGGCTGCCACCACTGCAGAATTGGAAGCGCCCGCCTCGCCTTCGATCTCCATGACAAATGTGGACGCGTCACCCATCTCTCGCTCACGGAGTGCCACCACAGAACGGCGACGCTTGTCTTCCACTACCTCAATGGAAGACAAGGCCACCGATGATAGTGGCAGTGGTCGCCACCAGCAGCATCGCCTGTGCAAGTCCAAAGTTCGCTTTAGTCGGGCCATGATGAAGTCTCCAGCCGAGAAATCCCAGGACCGTGTGCGGGAGCGGTCAGGTGGTGGTGGTGGTGGAGAAGAGTCTCCTAACGCCGCCGCGCCCACCATGAACAAGTTGCGTCAGGAGAGCGCCAAAGTGCACGAATCTCTATTTGCCAACAAAATGAAGGGTTCCCTGCTTGGTTATCGCATCCCCAAGAAGTCGCGCAGCGAGTCTGATGATGGTGACGTATTCAAGGTCGATCTAGATGCGCCAGTCACCGCCTTCATGACTATGCCGTCTCCTCCCACTCCACTTCCATCGCCACCCGCGCTTGTCAGTCCGCCCTCGTTTCCGTCACATCCTTTGGCCACCGCCGTCGTGACCACTACTCTGCCCACCATCGCTACCACCACCATCACCGCTGCTACAAAGTCCTCGCGTCACAGCTGTGAGCGCAAAACCTCATTGACTTCCGACGTTTCCAAGGTGACATCGGTTGCTGAGCCCGCGAAGGAAGTGACACTTGCTAATACAGGGAAAATTGAAAGCACCTCCGAAGTGTCAAAAGTGGCGTTATCAGCTGACGTGGTCCCGCTGCCCACTGACGTGGCCAAGGTCACAACCCCTTCTCTCAATGAAGTCAAGATCGCCACTCCATCTGTGAAGGACGTTTCGGCTGTCCGTCTCGCCTCTAAGTCACGCGCAAGATCATCCGGCACCAAGGTGACGTTACCTGCTCTCGTCATCAATGCCTCACCTTCCACCGAATTGACAAAGGCCGATGCTGAGGAACCCAAAGTTTCTGCTGTTACCGACATCGTGGTGAAGGTTGCCTCTGATGCAGTCAAAGGTTCCAAAACTGGTGGTGTCAGAGGGCATAGCAAGGGAGATTCCGTTTTGAGGGGATCACCCAAAGGTGGCTCTGCGTCGAGGGGATCACCAAAGGGTGGCTCAACTTTGCGGGGTTCGCCGAAGGGCAACTCAGATAGTCGATCGCGGTCGACTAGCAAAGTAGCCAGGGCTCCATCCGCAGAGGAGCGCACAAAAGACAATTCTCAGGATAACGTATCCAAGCTATTACCGCGAGTCAACGTGACCAAGTTGTTGTCACCTACGCGGACAAAGATCATGTCTCCGAGGACTCCCAACATGACTGCGATCAGTGCCGCGAGAGATTCGTTGTCTGGCGATCAATCAAAGACGCGCCTGCATACCGGCAACGCGAAAGCTCAGTCAGACATCAAAAGTGTGAAAGTACACCTCGAGCCTGTCTCCACTGCCAAAGATCCACCAATTGCTGATCATGTAAAGTCAAAGTCACGTGGGCCTGTGACAGACGCGAAAGTACACCTGAAAACCAAACGGGCAAAAGTGAACCAGGCTGTTGTTTCCCTTGAAAAAATTTCGCCGTTGCAAGGTCTCGTAAAAACTCACCAATCCACCAAGGACGCCAAGGTCCATCCGAAATCCAAGAGGTCGAAGGTCACTGAGTCGATCGTCGCCATGGACGAGATTGTTCCTGTAGAGGAAATTGTCAAACCGCAGAAAGTTGTTAAAACTCAGACCAAAATCAGTAAGACCAAGGTCGTGGAACTAGTAGTAGACAATGTTTTGTCGTGGGATGACCCAGTCAGGGCACCATCATCCTCTAACGCCAAGGGTCACCCGAAGACTAACAGGTCAAAGGCTCCCGAACTTGTCATCGCCCTTGACAATGTTTTCCCGACAGATGAGCTCGTCAAGAGTCATCCGTCAGCAAAAGGCACAAAAGTTCACCCGAAAAGCAAGCGTGCGAAAATATCTGATCCAGTGACTGTCGACAAGGGTTCGCCAATAGCAGCAGTCAACAAGTCTCGCGTGACCGGGAAGGACGTTTTCCCGAAGAACACCCGGGCAAAAGATTCTGTACCCGAACTGCTTCCCACCGAAAAGGAACCAACTGTCTACATTGACAAGGTTCGTTCGCATGTGAACGACGCGAAAGGTCAGGTGAAAGCAAAAGTGAAAAGCCGAGGTTCGTCCGCTTCTGAGTTTCCCAAAGTTGACGGGGACGCGCTCCCACCTGATAATGCGGCCAAAATTATTCCCATCAAAGAGGTGAAGGCTCGGTCTACCAGCAGCAGTACCGATGTTTCTAGGCCGTCATTGGTGGATACGAATTCTCTTCATGTCGATGTTGCCAAACCGTTGGGTGTGAACGATGCCGTGCCACCTCTCCCTCCAAACAACCAAGTGGAAGTTTTCGATTCCCCACTTATCATCGATAGTGTCAAGGAAACTGGAGCTGTGCAGACAACCAGCAGCGGAAATGTTACTGAGTTTATTGCCGTGGATAATGATGCATTGTCGATAGATCGTGTCCATGTCCGTCCACCGTTAAGACTCAGAAAGGAGTGCTCGAAATCTAGGAGTGCAAAAGTTTCATTACTGCTGCTTACCGCCGGGAAGCATCAGGCAACGCCTGTACCCAAATCTAGACCACCCGTGAAGAACATGAAGGTCGTGGCTTCAGTTGACAACGACAAATTTTCTTGTCTAACCAGTATGGCCGACCAACACCGGCCTTTTGACTTGAGCAAGAGTGCAGACCGGACATTCAGCTTGACCAAGGACACAGATCGGCCGTTAGACTGTTCGACGGGCCATCTCCCCATAATAGAGTGTGCAACTTCTGGTGATAAGATTGCTC
Source organism: Mycogona germanica (assembly GCA_034698785.1). Lineage (NCBI taxonomy): Eukaryota > Metazoa > Arthropoda > Diplopoda > Chordeumatida > Chordeumatidae > Mycogona > Mycogona germanica. Next base: position 11,964 of record JAQGBY010001628.1, on the reverse strand, counting down.
AGTCAGTAGCAGAAATCGTGGAAACTCCTGCACTCATGGAAATTGTGACAGATATTCAGCAGACCAAAGTGGAAAAGGCGATCAAACTTTCTCGCTCTGTGAGAGTGGTTAAACTTCCCTCGACTGATGCTGTGGCACGGACTGACTTGCCGGCTGATTTCGAATCTCTCCCGGTGATGACGATCCCCATTGTGTCTGCTACGAAAGATAAAGTCGCGGCAAACGATATTGACCCAGACCACCTTGGTAAGGATCAACCATGCTCGAACACTGAGGTGTCAAAACCAGCAAAAAATAAATTTGTTGGGCTACAAAACAATTTCTCCCAGTTTGTGCCACAGAAAAACAGTGCCGCGGAGGTGACGTCCCAGGAGACATCACAGCAAAGCGACAGTTTTGCCGAGAAGTGGACAGAGATGAAACTGGCCTCAGGCGAGGGTGATATGGTGGACTTAAAATCTTGGAGAACTAGTTTAATGGAGTTGAATTCCAAAGAAGCAAGTACTGCTGAACTTTCACCCAAGAACGATAACATTGTAGAGGAGACAAAAGCCCACCAAGGAAGGCGTAACTCATTGAAATCAAGACACCACAATGTTGTGGACGTTAATGTCGCCGATCATGAGATTGCTGAGAACACAGAAAGCCTGTTCGCCACACCCAACGACGTCCCAAGGCTGTCTACTACGAACCTATCAGCTGATCCGGTAGTCGATGTGGCGATCGACCCGCCACCTGCCGGCAGTGCTGAGCACATACCAGTGATCCAGGAGATTCTTCCACCGCTCATCCTTACCAGGGTATCACCAACTCTCGAAGTGAAAGACGCACCTTCCCCTATAACGACCAGACCAGTTGATCAACGCGTATCCACAGTGACTGAACGTTCCACACCGGAACCTTGTCCGACTGAGCTGTTCATGACCCTACCACCTCCCTCGTCGTCCTTGCCACCTCCGGCACCTCTTTTGGCTTCGCCACCACACCCGCCGCTCTGTCTGCCACTACCCACCTTGCAGGCATCGGTCGTCAGTCCCGGCCGCCACAAACAGTCGTCGCCCAAGAAGGAGGGACGCAGTTCATCTCGGTCTCGCCACCGACGCCACCAGACTGCACTGCAATTGCCAGAGTGCGCCACCGACGTGACCAGTGTCGCCCAGCCCACACCTCCCCACTCCCCGGTCGCAGAGCGTAGCCCCGAGCGTCGCAAACTGCGCCGAAATCGTCAGCGCGACTCATCTTCCACTCGTTCGCGCCGACGGCAGCGACATCAACCGCCGGAATCACCGCCACCACCGCCGCCACCTCCGATTACCGCTCAGGTTAATGGCGGCGGCAGTGGCTGTTCACCACGACTCGTCATTCGACTGCGCAAGGATCCTAACGCCACTGGAACGTGGCTGCGCCGAGACTGCGACGAGCCACCGATCGCAGTGTACGAGGTCAAGTGCGAGTCTCCTCCCACCGCCAACGAATCTCCGCCCAACCGGATCCGCCTCAAGCTCAACGCCTCCAAGTTCGATGGTGGACGGCGCAGATACCGCAAAGCTGATCCATCGCCGCCACCTCCGGCGCTCCCTGTCCCCGAAGAGCCCTCCCCGGCGCCCGCGCCCGCCCCCTACCAGCGGAGTAGCAAATACTCCATGCGCACTCGGACTAACATGGACAGCTCATCCGCCTTGTCGGGCCTTAATTTGAACAATCACAGCTGATGTGTGTGGTTCGGTCCCTGAGTGGCCCCTATCACACTTTTTATGACGCGTGTTAATATATGTATTTGTTTTTTTATATTTTATTCCGATTTTTTTAAAAAAGAGATAATAATTACACGACTAGTTTCTGTTGTCATGGTGAAAAATATTTTTCCTAAATCTTGTATAAAGAAAATCTAAAAGTTTTGTACATATTTGCTGTGTATATATTATATTATATATATATATATATATATATATATAAATAGTAATCTTTTGTGGTCAATTCATTCGGAGTGCAATTTGAAGAAATCTGCGCAGACAATGTATTACTTTTTTATTATCTCAAAGTTAGTCATGTCATAAACTGCAAACTGTTCACTTTTTTGGTTCTGATTCCGAACCGCAATTTTAATGCATGCGTCCCTTTCTGAAACTCGATTTTTGCCTCTGTCTTCCTTTTTAATTAATATAGTTTTGCATTTTTAAGTTTGTTTGTTGACGTTGTTGCTTCCGACGCCCGAGTATAAAATCACTGTGCCCACTATATTTTTTTTAGAAAGAATCTACTGTCGAGGAAAGATTACCTCCCATGTCTCTTCTTTTTCGAACTTGGCTCACCGTTTAAATAATGTTGTCTTTGTTGCAGTCGTTGTGCCGAGTCGCACACGTGAAGTAATCGGTCAGTGGAACTTGGCATGAATAATAAATATTTTTCATACCTATTGTTTGAAATTGATATGTTCCGAGTTAACAATTTTTTATGTCCGAGTACATGATAGGGATTGATAGCTAATTGTTGCTTCATTTCAGGGTGAATTCGGAGAAAGTTTTTCTGCAGATTACTCCAAACTATTTGAAAAAGTTGAAGGAAGATTGCCCATGAAAAGTACATGTACTTGAAAAATTTAGGCGTTTCCAAAATTCATTACTAATTACCCTCAAGCAGCCCTCAAGAGAGGAGCCTCTTCACTTTTTGATTATTGAATATAACTTGTAAAATTTAAAAATTAAGTGTGATAAATATGCTGCTCATATAAAAAGGAATAAGACAGAAAAAATATATTTTTTTTTACTAAAATTGAACAATTTAGTTTGATAAGAAAGCTCACTAGAAATGGCGCAAAATCTCCTGATATCGAGATGTTTTTCTACTGACTATTGGTTCAATGACCTATGACGATTGAAGCTACCATGAATCTGGCATCTGAGAAAATACTGTTTTCAAAATGGCGGTGTGTGTCAGTTTGTGGTGATCCGTGTTGGAGTTTCATCTCATTTTAAGCAAATTGGTGAGATAATATCTGAATTTTTGTATCGAAATTAACGTTGGGATGCTGCGGATTAATCTTTTGTGAATGTGGAAGTAGTCCAGTGGGAGGTTGCTCGTGAAATGGGCAGCAATATGCGAAGGTCAAAGCAGCCATTGAACATCGTTTGTGGTTAAGAAGTGTAATATGGTGTTTTGTCATATTCGGTGCATGAGCGTTTCTTTTTTCATTTTCTTGGTAGATTGGATATCAATTTCTGCTAATAACTTGCCAAAAGAATAGGGTGCTTCACTGTTTCATGACAGTCGCCTGATTCGGTTCAGAACTGTATTTGCACTGATCAAAGTCGAATCACATGGGTAAACCATTAGTATAACCCATTAGGCTAAACATGTAGTTTATGTTGGCCTGTGGGGCGCAGCTAGATACACACATTTTGACATAATTTCCATGGAAAGTCGTAATTGCTATGAAAGGTGAGTCTCTAAAATGAGGCTTCAGACAAATGGCAATTACGCAATATATATCTGAATACAGTGTAGATGCACTGTTCTCTGTACAGTACACGAATGGTTTTGCCCAACAGTGTCAGTTTTACATTTCTGGGAATATTTCAATTATTCAAACAGGCAGCCAGTCACGTTAAGCAAATGACGCATTGCCGGATTAATCTCTTTTTGTTGACATTGGTAGTGACGCGGGCGTGTTTTTTTCTGACGAATTCATGAAATAATCTAGCTATTCGGAAATTTGATGTGATATTTAGAAGTAGTTCCGCAGAATAATTTGTTTAAGTTTGGGATAAACTGAAGTCTGAAGAAATTGTCTGAAAATAAAATGTTCAACCCAGGCACACATTCCAAAATTAGCCCACTCTTCAGCTAAAATGAACAGTATCTTCTTCACTTCTCTATACAAATATTAAAATTAGCTATTACATCGCTTTAAACTCTGATCACTATCACATTTAAGATTTAGATTTTTAAAAAGAACCTTTCTGGGTGATAAACAAGCCTAAAGCTATTACAATAACTAAGTTATCATTTTAAATTGAATGGGAGACGTGCGAAACCATCAGTGATGAACCAAATTTGCTCTGTAACAATCTCGATGCTTGGCTTCCTCCTTCGGATACTTTTCTATCTCGAATATCGCGCTGGCGATATTTTATTTTCCTGGCAACAGTTTGTTACCGCCCACCTAATCATGTTACCATAGCAACTAGGCAGTCACTTCCTCGCTGATTAATGGCGAAATTTCTCGTCTCAGCAGAAGAGCGTATGAAATTGGGGAAAACGAACGCCAACAAACACTGTTTTCTTGCAGTTTACACGAAAAAAGTCGTCAGATGTATGTGGAGAGCGATCTCGTGACTAACAATCATTAATGTTGTGTTGCGAAATTTGTTTTAACAATTTTCAGAGGAAGCGAGAAGGCCCCATTAAAATTGAACGTGCACTACTCAGTGTGTTGGCCTGTAACTTACACGAGTAATCTGTATTTGCGATAGCAAGAGGTCGGGTTTAAAAGTTATGATCCTAATTTCGATTTTTAAGGGCCCAGACTACTGTAACTCTGAAGGTGTATAGGTCTGACGAAAAAAGGGAATTAGAAGTATTTGTAGCCTTTTTAATAAACCCAACAGGAACAGAGATTTATGCTAAAAAAGTAGATTTGGGCGCCATTTTTCCAAGATGGTGAGGGCAGCGGCGGTCACTCAAGGTCGCAAATTTGGGGTTTTGGTTAGTGACACCAAGTCTATAATCCTGCACATTTTCAAAACTCCGCGACTTTTTTTGTCTGTTACTGGACTAGTGTGTTTATGTATGTAGCATGTATCAATATCAAAATGATATTCATCATTTAATGCACCTTTTCAAACCATTTTAATCAGCCACGAGAATTATTATTATTCGTTCAAAATAATTTTTTTGGTTCTTATTAAGTCTATCGTACGAATTAAATCCATTTGTTGTATTAGACTTCGACGTTAAATTTCGCAGAAATGTCAGCATTTGCAGGCAAAATAAAAGATTTAAGTCGGTAATCAGTGCTTTCCTAATAGACACCTTCAACAAAGTCAACACTATGTTTAAAATGTTGGTCTTGGTGGACCCAGGATGTTATTATGTCGTATAGATTACAATTAGATTTATCTGCAATCTCCGAGAAACATTTACGAGCTCGAGTTAGCACAGTGCACTTTTGACAGATTAACGACTCGTCGCGATCACGTATATCGCATATCGATATTCCATTCGGCGACGAAATTAATCAGAATGCTTGATTCCGTTTGACTTTTACTTTGCCTTCACCGAGTTTGGCCACCCGGGGGCTTGTGGATTAAATACTGGCTGCCGTGTGCCTCGATCGTTGCACTGGAAATTTGTTGGTCCATCATCGTTCATCTAAAGACCAAAAAATGATTGCATTGCAAGTATTATTTTTGTTTTTTGTTTTCGAAAATAGAGCCCACAGTGCCGACATGTTTTCCGGATCTATAGTGCGAGTGTATATCGCTCAGTCTGTCGTCATTTCTGAGGAACTTTTCTCCCTGCCAATTGGAGAAATCCTCTTAGCGAATATGTAATGTTTCAGGAAGCGTCACTACTTATTTAATTTATGTGGTGTGATTGTTTTTGGTCATGTTGATGACTACGTACGCCATTCAGTGGCTGCGTTGCGGGGATAGTAGTTTGCACATCACATCCATATTTGACTAGGCAGTTGCCTGTTGACTCGGTCAATAATGGCAGTGGTCCTATGACAAGCAGATTGTTGCTACATTGGTGTAGCGAATTTGTACCGAGTGCCTCTGCAGCGGAGTTCAGTCGTGTGTCTCTGTTCTTTGCTTAGCTAAAATATTTGCTTATCGTCATTTCACAATTGTCTCATTCATTTTATTGTGATGTTTCTAGAAATCGTTCTATACTTTGTTGCCAAAACGGTGCCTGCAATTTTGTTATTTTCATGTACTTTAGTCTCTGAATCGTGTACAGGCGGATCACCGGTTTTGAAAATTCGATAAAATACCTACTTAGATCTGACATTTATTGCAAAACATTTCCTTTATCAATTAGCGGGCGTTTTCTATATTATTATCTAATACGTCGCAAATGGCATTGAAAGAATGGCGAGGGTCGAACTTGAAACTCGTATCAGAAGAACTGTATTCTCGAAGCGGATGCAGCATACACGCATGTGCACGGACGGCCAATTGTCTCAGGTTGACAATGGAGCAGCAGCAGCGATCTATGAATAATTTAAACCAAAAACTGCCAATCGCAGTTTTTTTATTGTTTAGTTTTTTCTCCACGCTGGGTGCAACTCATTAATATTCAGCTTCCGTGCTGAGAGAATGAAGGTTGCCAACCCGCTTGCCGGTCGATCCCTCTCTGCCTGCAACTGCATAAACACTTCTTGTTGGGGGCTCATTTTAAATGGCGTGCTGCCGAAATTGATTGGCGTCGCCTCTTTGCGACTCGCAATTTTTATTGACCATGGATCATGCATGTACGATGCAATGCTGCTACCGCCTAGCATTGCGAATCGGGTGTTGAAACAAACGGTGGCTGCGCGAACAATATTCATCGCAACAGGCCAAAATTGATAATCCTAAAATAACTTAGTTTTCCAAATAAACCGACAAAATTGAGTTGATTAAAAAAAATGCATATTACAACTCAATGTATTGATTCAGATTTTATAATTGATCAGATTCGCTGTTGTTTCTTTTCTGGTGAGCTGGATTCTTAATTTGTTGTTTTTCGGGTCAATTAAAATGTTGGTGCATTTTTAAATCGCGTTGCTAAACATCCGTAATTACCAGATTTTGATTAGCATCGAAACGTTCGCTAATTAGTACAGTTTGACCAAGATTGCAACCCTCTTAATTCAAAATTTGATAGTGATATTTCAAATATGCGTTTAAAATATATAGGTATTAATTATTGGGTTTTTAACACGTTTATTGTGATTTGTGCGTGGTGATCAGACGTCGTTGTCGAATTTTGTTCAATCTCATTTTGCATTTGCTCGTCTCATCGAACAGTCGCGTTTGGAGCTTCTGGGTGTTCATTTACCACCTGCACAAAGCTCAATTTCACTTGGCTGTGCCCATTCATATCCAGTAAGCTTCCAGAGCACTGTGCCTGTGACCCACATCTGGTTGTACGTAATACGTGGAACTTGATTCTCGCACCTGTAAAATCAAGTGTTCTGTTAATATACATATACATACAATATACTATAAAATACATTTGTTAACGCTGGCACATGTAAATCAAACTTTGTTTGGAAGAGACACTGAAAACGTAATGTATTTCCAATATCATGGTTTTGTTATGTAATATATTTTATAGGCAAATTCTTGCAATTGTATCACAGTTTTCCAATACGACGTATTCGTTGAAAGGAATATTTCAGCTCGTTGTACAGTTATCGGTTTGCACATTAAAAAAATGTTGCCTTTAAATTTGACCCCATTCAAATTTTGAAACTTGATTCCTCAAATTTTTGCTTCAGTCACCAACCGGTATAGACTAATCCTTGCTTTGATTTGATTAATGTTTATATTATAATAGAGTATGGTTTGTTTTCTATTCCTAGTTTAAGAAAAACGCCTTCGGACGCCATGGCTGCCCAGACACAACCAGCCGACAATGAGGCAGCTGTCAAAGATCTAAAGGCGCGGTTGAAGGTAGCAACTCTAGTCTGGTAGCTTGAATGTACCGATCTCTGGCGTTTGACAGCTTTATAAAAAAACTGTTTTTTTTTCGTTTTAGCTAATCTCAGAAGCAGATCCCACTCAGGTATTCCAATCAATTTGTTTACTTCTGTCCGTTTTCGTTAGCGACCTAAGCTATTAATACCATTTCGGGGGTCTAAAAAGCAACCGTAACCACACGAATCTATTTTCAAATTATTTCTTATAATGTTTTACTAAGAAATATTTACTATTATTACTTAATGAACTCCTTGATCAGATTTTGTTGTCGTGCTGCTGTTAAATTAGACTCTACCCCTCTCGGGGTTTTAGCAAGGGGCACATTTTAACCAATGTAGGGATCGAATAACACTGCATAGGGCATCAAATCCTGAACATCTTCAATTTTCTCAATCGTTTTTTTATTACCTTTTTCATCTAATTCAGTTTATTACCAATACCATTTCATAAAACGTCCACAAATTGATCTCTCTCATTCGACCTCCACCCACATATCTGATCATGTTTCACAAATGTTGAAAGTATTTCCTAACCTGTTTTGAAATGTCCAGTACGTGACAGAGTTTGGTATCCGTCGCTACCTACGCGCGTTCCACACAGCGGATGCGGCATTCCAGGCCATCCTCAAGACCAACAAGTGGCGACGGGAGTTCGGCGTGGAGGAGATCGGAACAGAGGATGCCGTGGTGCGAGAGTACGCCCAGAAGAAGGTCGCTATCATCAGCAGGCACAGGGACATGTTCGGAAGGTCAGAGACTCGTTCATTGATGGGCTCATAAATGTGAGTTTACTAATGAAATATCCTCTCTCGATGAACGACTAATAAAAATGTGTTTTTTTCCAGGCCCGTCATCTATATTCCTGCCAAGAATCACAACGCCAGTGAGAGGGACATTGACGACTTGACCAGGTTCATGATTCACATCTTGGTACGTACCCTGTTCCTTGTGGTCCGTGATCGCGGTTTCGATTCCGGTCGATACCTTCGGGGGTTCGGGCAAGCACGCTGGTGAACCTACTATGTACGTACCCTGTTACAATTGATATTTTTGTCGGCGATTTGAGGGAGACGTTTGGAGAATTCATACTGCGGTTTTCTTTGAATTTTTGTTTTTATGTAATGAAATTTTGGCATTTAAATTTTTATTGCTTGAAATGTAATTTGTATGGCATCTTTTGTTTAAATAAACGAATATGTTTGGTTGTTTCTGAAACAGCGGCGAACGAAAGACACAAACAAGCGAAGATGAAATGCGAACTCATTACATTCTCAGATTTTATGATATTTCAATCTTTTTTTTAGAATTGATTAATTTTATTATTAAGTTTCGTAGTTGTTTGGTTCACTTATGATCGACTTGTACAGCCGATCTTCATTTTAAAATAAAATAACTTGAAAGTCAGTCTAAGGAAATCGATATCTTCTCTGATTTCATTTTACTGTTGCCACTGTAGGAGGAGGCGTGCAAGAAATGTCACGAAGAAATAATCGACAATCTTTGCATAGTGTTTGACCTGAAGGAATTCGGCCTCCAGTGCATGGACTACCAGTTCATCAAGAATCTAATCTGGCTGCTGAGCAAACACTACCCCGAACGCCTCGGCATCTGCATCATCTACAATGCTCCCACGCTCTTCTCCAGCTGCTGGCCAGTTATCAAGGGATGGTGAGTCACCAAGCTTCTTTTTGTTTCGATTCCGCTAGCTCCACATCTTGAGTTGCCATCATATAAATGTTCTTTAAGCGAACAAGCCGCTCAATTGGAGTTTAAAATGTAGAAATATAATGCACCTATGAGAAAGATTTATTGGACGTCTGGGTGATAATAATCAGAAATGGTGGATTCGGGACAGCACCGAATGAAAAGATGCACTTATGTTATCTCAAATCTGGTTCGAACGTTTAATGTACCAACATGTAGGCATTCATAATGCAAAGTATGACAATTTCCGAACAGAATATAATACTTGTAGAGAATACAAGGCGATTTAATCCGATTTAGTTTCTTAATTTTTGTCTTTCCATCTTTTTTCTGTGTCAGGTTGAATGAAGTGACGTCCAGTAAGGTGGTGTTTGTAAATAGTGAAACTGATCTTTGTAAATACCTACACCCTGAAATCTTGCCGGACGACGTCTAGAATGGGAACGTGTGTACAGTGTATGGCCGGCGGGAATGTCACATGGGGTCGACGCTCGAAGTGGCCTCCAATTTCTGATGGGGGAGAGTTTCTTGTTGGGTGATTGGCGCCGCGCTGTCGTTGCGAACACTAGTGACGTGTGGACTAACACAGCGTCACCACCTATTTTTCGGTGGAGTGTACGAGCTGAGCGAAACTGACTGCGACAGTCCAACCGAGGAAAGGAATACCATTTTAGTTTTTTATTTTATTTTTAATGCTATCTACCAGAGACAGTCACTATCAAGGTCACGGTTAGCTCAGGTTGCATACTTCTGGGCATTCAACGCCAGTTTACTAACCGGAGCATTGAATGTGAGCTCTGCGTGAAGACGCACAACCACTTTTTTTGTAAATAACCAGTTGTACTGGCAGCCATTTTGTGACTCACTGCTAAATCATGTTTTAAATTGGTTGCTTTCCCCCCACATCGGGCTCGTTTTTGGATGAAATATTCAAGTCCTGTGATTGGCTGAATAATGTAAATCATTTTTTTAAAAATCAGCCGAGACAGTGTGATCTGCTCGTCTGCAGTGTCGTCCAAAAACGAGACGACCAGTTGGGGTTGTGACCCGCCACCTCACCTCGACTGCTGCATCAGTTTGCTAAATTAATAGTTACTATTTATTTTGATCGTTTAATGTGTGTTTGGGTAAATTTTTAGCTCCAGTTAGCCCCAGTTGGGGTAAATTTTTAGCTCGTTACTCGTCACAGCACCTTTGGAAAGAAGGTATTATTTATTGACGTCGTAATATTTATGACAGTATGTCCAAAATCTCATTCGTAATTTCTGGTACAAACTTTTAAATTTTAAAATTGTGCTGCCGAATTTTCGGTCAGGTTTCTATGAGTGTGTCCTTCAACGATTCCCCACGGAGGCAATGCTGTGGCCGAAGTCTGTTAATGACGCTGTCAACAATATCGTGTCGCTATGGGGATTTTTTGACATGCACAGGAGTTGAGGTGCGGTTTTTTTACGCGCTAGAAAACATTTTTTTTTGTTCACATGTGTATTCGCTATTATGGCAGTTATTTATGAAAGTATACATCATTCTAACTTGTTCTCACCCAATATTTCGACAATCACAAAGTGTTGTAACTTCAACTTGTCGGAAAAATATATATTCAACTGGATTATTTTAGGGCTGGCAAATTGAAAACAAATCGTGTCTCTCCTTCCCCCTACATTAGTATCCTGGTTGTTGATGTTATCACATTGTGTGTTACAACATTGTAGATCAGTTGGTAGCGCGTGTAACGGCTTGAGGTAATTACCCCCTGCGCTTTGAGATGCAGGTGTTATGACTTGATATTATATGTTCACAATTCCGCATCATTAGGGTGGGCTGTTCGATATTGATGATTTGAAATGAAACGAGAACGTCTGTTGATATTAATGGCATGGGCTTATCCAGAACCGCACGACACGCCAAGCGGGCCAACGGACAAGCAACTCCTGTATTTCTGATTAATTTCGTTCTGGGATTCGAACATTGTTTGATTCGTTAATCATTTCGGAAAAATTATTTTGCAGAGTCTTAGCTAAATCATAGTCGTGGACGTCGATCCTGTTCCTGGATGTCGATGTGTTTATAATCCTGACAACTGGGTAACTTTCTAAATTTCCCAATTTGTTATGCGTTTCGTGAGGAAGATTTTGCGACGGACGCGAAAACACGCTAGATAATGAAAATGTCAGATTGTTGGTGGTAAAACTATCGTTACCATATTTGCATGCATCCCTATTTCAATGTCCATGTCAATCTGCTTTTATTTTATAACTGAGGGCAGCTCCAGTTGACCACAACTTGGAATCGAGTGACTTCCCGTCCCCCAAGCGATACGGTTGACAACTTCTGCTGATCTGTTAAACTCGTGACGTTGCCCTGTTTCTGTATCGTGAGGTATTATCTGTAGGGTGTGAAATTTTGAGCAATCCTTTGATTTATCATGTTTAGGCACGTGTCACTCTTGTAAAAGTATTGACTGAAAAAAATCAGTTAAGTTGTCGTGATAAACTGTTACAATATTACAATATGTACCCACAAGCAGCCCCCAAGAGAGGGGCCTATGGCGGGGGTCGAACGACCAGTTGTAT